>CANBKX010000039.1:0-12562 GCA_947369275.1 Nemotelus nigrinus | reverse complement strand
ATTTTCACGATGGAACCATTCGCGTGGTCATCTTATGTCAGGTCGTCCTATGTGATTCGAGATGCTGGCGAAGTTAAAGCAGAGCCGCCGCTGGCGCTTCGTTCAATGTGTTCAACCGTCTCGAACAATGACTTGATTATGGAAATCCACACTGCTGTCTTTTAACCCGTCCCCGCACCCAAATTCCAGACCGCCAAATCGAGCTACTCGTCGTCGAACTTTCGTGGTCGTAACTCCTTGTCGTCTTCTCAATTTGGTAAAAGAATCCATTCCAATCGCGAACACTGTCGTTTCCCTGCCTGACGCAGATCGCAGTTCGTAGACACCGTGGGAAAAAAAGCATATGTTTCAGAAAAATGCTGTCGTCTCCTTACACGACTCACCCTTACCGCCGCCAGTAACCAAAAGAGGCCCTCTGATCGCTTTTTATTTTCCATCTAGCCTCGGTGGACAAGAAATCACCCGCTTTAGCGGAATTCCTGGGAACCGTTTTCCCTTTCTTCCCACGTATTCTGAATCTGGGGCAATGCACTGATGCACTTGGTGCATCGAATGGAAAGCTTTCGATCATAATTCCTCGCTCGGCGGCCTTCCGGATTCCTCCAGTTGGCTAGAAATATCGAGGCTTCCAGCCGCTTGGCGGCCTCCCTGTCGCCGATCATCGTTCCGTTTTCCTGGTTTGACGACCCCAGTGGGGGTTAACAACGCCAGTTGAACTATATATGTTCTTCAGGTACACCCTCACTGGGAGATTCGTGCGAGGAGGACCCCTGCTTTTCCTTCGGGAATCGCAACGGGTCCAAAGGGGATAGCGTCCCACACGTCCTCGGCTAGTGTATGGAGGGTCAGTCTCGCTTGCGGGACTGGCTTAAGGGAGTTCGATTCCCTTCACTTCTCCATGCTGAGTACTTAGCACGTAATTAAGAAGTAATTAAGAAGTATTTAAGATTAGTCTGGCTTTCGGAAGCTAGCATAGATTATCCATGGAGTAGAATAAGAATATAATAGGCGTTTTTCAGTTAGATAGAATAGTATATAATATTGCTTAGGTCTAGGACAGATATATATAAAAATTAGTTAGTTAGCTTAGGAGATCTAAAGAAAGACCCATTATGGGATCTTAGAAATTAATTGGATATGACGTAAATAAGGACCGTAAGGTACCTTCAATAGTTCAAATACGAACTGAAAAGAAAAGCTTGTGAGTGTCCCCACAAGGCTGCCTATTGGCGCAATAATGAATAATGAAAAATTGACGAAAACAGGAGCAAGGACCGGTATGGTACCTTGAGGCTCCAATTGAAAAGAACTATGAGTAATAGCCTAAATGGCTTAAGAATGATTAAACGAATTTCGACAGAATTGGGAGCAAGGACCGATGGTACCTTCAAGCTCTATTAGATGTGACTTATGAATTAGAAGCCATTGTGTTCTCACAGGGCTTCTATATATGACGATAGAAGAATAAAATGATGACTTCAATGAAGTCAGGAAGAAGGGACCATTTATGGTACCTTGGAAGGTCTAAAACAGAATACGAACATGATGTATAAACCTTCGCAATGAATGTTCAGGGATAACTGATCAGAATGAAGAGAGAATAAAGAAGTAATGAAGAATAAAGAAGGACAAGTAATGAAGTGCGAGTGATGCTGAAGATTGGTGGCGGAAGGGTGTCGAGGGGGCCTGGGAGTTCCCTGTGTCATCCTGATACATGGATCCGTAAGCCTGGTCGTAGAGATTAGCACTTGGATGTGTGATTGAATATAGAGAATGAAGAATAAGCGAGGAAAAATTAGTAGCAAATAGTTGTAAAGAGACGACCGATTAACAGCCTTGGGAATAATTGTCTAGATCATGAACCCATGTGTGCGCATAAACTAGTTCGTGATGTTAGAAGTGAGTCGTTGAGGTGATGTATTGAATCTGGAAACTCCTTGTCTGACAAGGTGATGAAAGGTTCTCTGCCAACCTCTTTAACCGAGTAAGCTAATTGAAAGGCAAGTTGTGAAAAGGATTGATGCAATCAAATATGTGAATGAGTGGTCGAAGATGGAATCTATGCCCGACTCGTATAGTAGCTAGAAACGTCACGACTCAGTCGTCGACTTAGTAAGGTGAATTGCTAGAAAGGTGTAGAGGAAGTTTAGATGGAAGAATATGTTGCGAATGGATCTGAACCGAAGTACACTTGATATACAGAAATGCCGACGACCGGGTGTTAGGAATCGGCAAAGTAATATAGATTGTCTATGAAGGCGCATTTGAAATTTTATGCATGATTCGGTAGGAAGGCGAACTTTAAGAAATGTATTAGGAGTAAATTGAAACGCCGACGACCTGTATGGAATCGGCAAAGTAGAGCGAAAAATAATATTATGGATTTTAGTGAGTTTTTGCTATGTAAAGAAGATTGGTGCATGCGTGCACATGGGTTATACCGGGAGAACGGTTTAAAAATTGATAATGAAGAATAGACATAAAGGGTCATTTTGCAAAAATGTATGTGCTAGGCACAGACATTTGTTGCATCGGGAAAAGAAGACAAGTTTCCGCCAGGACTGTATGCGTCCCACATACAGCCCTTGGCATAATGGAAACAAAATAAAGTTGCAAGCAACACCAAGTAGCAAATAAAGTAAGACCCAAGAGCTGATTAATGCGATTGGGTGAACGGTAAAGTGTTGAGGGGTGCCACAGCTTACGAACAGGTACCTCCTCGTCACCAAACAAGGTCCCTCTCTGTGCCCGACGGTGGCCACAGGGGGGATAACCAACCAGTTTACCGGGGTTGAAAAGAACACGAGGCCGTGGGTGGTAGGGGCCCCTGGACTACGTCCAGCCCTACCACTGGGATAGGCCCCCTAGTGGGAGCAACGCGGTGGCTGTGGTTTTAGAGCCTAATCCGGAGAGGATGCTACACTACAGCGAAGTAGCGATCCAAACTGGTGCTTGGTTAGCCTGCTGGGGTTCGAATCCCCGGAGGCGACGTGGAGCCGCGTATATGGCCGGGTGTTATACCTGGAGTATAACAGAGGTATAGGTCGGCCTCGTATTAACCAGTATAGTGTATGGGATCGCCCCCAGCACACACTGGAAGACACGAGTAGCAAGGCTTGTCTTGTTTGCTTAGTCGATGGTGATTGACATTGTTAATCCCAGCCCTAATGGTGGGCCGTCTGATTAAGCTTGATTGCAGGTACAGACGTTAAACAACGAAATGGGTTCTAACTGTCCTGGTTTGACGTTTTGTCTGAGTGTTTAGTGTGTTTAATGTATCATTCTTTAAATTAATTCAGTTCTTCGCAAATATAACTTTTGTGAAATCTCTCTTCGTTACCATCAGTTTTCTATGCATTGGAACACCTTCGTAAACTATTCATTGGCGAATTGGATTATCGTACAACAGACGAATGACGGAAAGCCCATTTAGATAAATGGCTCACAATTGTCGACGTTGTCGTCATGAAAGGCCCGAAAACAACGTTCTTGTGGTTTCGGTTTTATTACTTATTCGCGAGCATATATGGTGAATAATGCGCAGAAAGCTAGGCCGCACAAGGTCGATGGACGTGTTGTCGAACCAAAACGTGCTGTTCCCCGCCAAGATATTAACAGACCTGATGCCGGTGCAACCGTGAGAAATGTTTTTGTTGGTGGTCTGAAAGATGAACATGACGAAGATTGTTTACGTTCATATTTCAGTACATTCGGAAATGTTCCCGATCGGTTATCTGCCACCCTTCGACGTCAGACATGGGAGATGATATTCATGTAGTGGTCATCTGGGTAAATTGATCCTCTCACGGCTAGTACGCTTCCGTGTCAAGGTGATTGCGGTCGTATGGTAGTAAATAATTGATTGCAATCGTCGGGGCTTGCTGGTGTGCGGCTGCATCGTCGGGAGGGTCATTGCTTCGGTTACCTATTATTTATATATTTTCATATTTTTTATTTACATACGACCAAGCCAACTTGTTGTTGTATCTCTAAATAACTTTTGTTTCAACGGTAATTTGAGAAAGTAATTTTTACCTGCGCACTCCTAACGCGTAATAAGTCATCTGGAAAAAATGTTTGGTGATGTTGTTAAAGATTTAACAATTAATTCGGTCAGAGGTAGCAAAATCAGTTTCACAATAGAGCTACATACTCCCCCCACATAAAACCTTTATGGTCCGTTTTAAGACCTGTAAACGAGATAAGTGGAAAGTATATTCTGGGTTGGATTTCTAATGTGAATCAATCTAACAGTAGTTTTCTAGCATGCAGATAAATGCAAACATTGTTAACTTCGCTTTTGCCGGGGGTAGACTCAATCATAAATATTCCGACGAAGCTGATCTTTTAAGTAGGAAAACAAAAAAATGTTGTAGATGTTGGTCTAGAAAATGATACCAGTTGTCTTTTTAGAAGTATATGTTATGCTATGGAGATGGTTTCATCAAATTTTAACGTACAATTTCTAACTGTTTGTAAAGATGGTTGTATTTTAGCTGTTCTCTACAAGTTTCAGAATCTTCTAAAAGATTATCAAATAATTGTCTTTGATAACGTTGGAGATTCAAACTCAATGCTTTTTAAAATTGACGCTTCATTTTATTGAATAAAAAAGATTTATTTGTATTATTCGCATACATAGATTGAAACTTGTTTGCGTGATCAAATCACTGACAGGTTTTTTCGACAAACGCTATGCATGTTTTTTTTTGTGATAAATTATTTATGAGGAAATTTCATAGGTGCCATTCTAGTCCATCGTGTAATTTTGTCGAAAAACTTACCCATTGTGAAAGTTGTAATCGTGACTTCAGGGGGGATAACTGTAATGAAAATCACCTTCAAAATGTAATTAGACGGAGAACTGTATGTGAAACGTTTAAGATATGTAGAATGTGTACAAAATGTATAGCTTCTGATAATAAACACGAGTCTGAACATGTTTGTAATGAATATTATTGTCAGATCATTTATGCTACATAAAACCGTACAAGGATGGGAGAAAGAAAAAGTTTTTACTGATCTTTTTCGATTGTGAAAGCACTCAAAATACGCGTTATGAGAATGGTGCCTCTGATTTTTACATGTTGTAAACTTAATTGTTGCACAGCAGATATGTTAAAACTGTTCTGGAAGTGCGAATATTAAAGATAGATATGATATATGTGAGGTCAGGAAGCATATATTCGAGTATAACAGCGAAGAGCTTGTTTTGAAGAGATTTTTAAATTAATGTCTAATGGCACGACCGTAAGCTGATAATATTTACTGTATTGCCCATAATTTACAAGGTTATGATGGGCACTTTGTAATTACTGAACTAATGGATCGTAAATTAGAAACAGATCCTATAGTGAATGGTACTAAAATTATGCAATTGAAATGTGGTCAAATTACCTTTATTGACTCTTTAAACTTTCTAGCCTTCCCCTCTCCAAGTTTCCTAAAGTTTTTGATCTTAAGGAGTCTACTAAAAGCTACTACCCCCACTTATTTAATACCCTCGAGAATATTGATTATGTGGGTAAATATCCGCTTCCAGAATATTATGGGTATAACATGATGCGTCCCGAAGAGAGAGAACAGTTTTTAAATTGGTATGACGTTATCTCCCAAGATTTGTTTGATAATAGAAAGGAAAAATTAATGTACTGTATTAACGATGTAAATGTTTTACGTCTGGGTTGTGTACAATTTATGCAAGAATTCCTTTAAATTACTGGGGTTAATCGTTTAGTAGAATCGTTGACAATTGCATCAGCTTGTATGCTTACTTTCAGAAAAAATTTTCTGAAAAAGGATGTCTTGGGTATTATGCCTGAACATGGTTATTATAAAAGTCAAAACCATTCGCTAATTGCAGCTAAATGACTTTCTTGGAAAAATTCAAAAACCAAAGATCTGATTATCTCTTCTAATAATGTAGGAGAGTTAAAGCTGGAAAAGGGGGTTTACAAGTTGATGGGCTCAATTCGGTAACAAATACTGTATACGAATTCTTTGGTTGTTTCTACCACGGTTGTAGAGAATGTTTTAAAAAGCAAGAGGTGCATATTAAAAAGCCTTATATTCAATATGAAACCTTAGACTAGAGGTATGAAAGTACACTTAGAAGAATGGAGACAATTAAGAAATTCGGCTATAAACTTGTGTATATATATAATGTGAATTTAAACAACTCCTAAAAGAACAACTCGATATAAAACAAGAAGTCGATACATATGTGGCGTACTGTTCTTTGCCACTTAATCCACGTGCAGCCATTTTTGGAGGGAGAACCGAGGTATTCAAACTTTATCACAAAGTCAAGCCTAATGAGATTATAATATATTTAGATTTCACTAGTCTATACCCGTATATTAATAAATACGCTCCCTACCCTATTGGCCACCCTGAACTTTTCCGTAATGATAATGTCCCTGACATCTCTCAAATACTTTCAATGCATGGCTTCATAAAGTGTATGATTATTCTTCCAACACACTTATTTTTACCAGTGCTACCGGCCAAATATGATAAAAAATTTTATTTTCCATTATGCCTGCTCAAATTATGTTTTTGGCTGTGGTCAGTCAGAAGCTGAAAGGGCACTACTTGGACCTTGGATAATTCCTGAAGTTGCATTGGCCGTCAAAAAAGGGTACAAATTACTTAAAGTACATGAAGTTTGGAAGTATAATCATGTGAGGTATGACTCAAATGCAAAAACTGGCGGGTTATTTACAGAATACATTAACACATCCTTAAAAATAAGACTAGCGCATTAGAACCGCTAGAAAACTAATATTAAAAGAAACTGTCTTTGAAGGATTTAAAAATGTGTGAAGATTTTATACACTTCTTTGCAGTATCATATCAACCATTTCTTACTCAAAGGAACAAATATCATTTTCTGACAGCATTTTTTATAACACAAACGATGAAAATGTTCAGTGCTGGCACCATTTGTCCAATACAGCAGCAATAAGTCTACAATAATATGCTTGTGCTTAATAAACCTATCCTTTGAATTTCGTTTTCATACAAGGATGTCATCGAAAGTTTCAGCGATTAAACTATGTTTGGGGTTCCCATCCGAAAAATTTCCAAAGCTCAGAAAATTTAAATATTGGTTGCTTATTTTATTCTTAATGCTTTGCTTATGAATTAAAATGGAAGCATCTGTTGGTGCAATATTTACGAAATCGTCTAATTGTCTGGTGCTGGCAATCATGTGCTAGCACCATAGCTGCTTCACGTTGTATTAAACTCAACCAATGAATTTCGTTTCGATTGAATGGCTGCGCTGTAAGTCATAGGAGTGAATATAATTTTTGAGTTACCACCGTCCAAACTTTTTCAATTTTTGAAACGTAAATATTTGCTGTTAATTGTCATTGCAGGATCATTGCCGTTTGGAAATTTGATGACAACATCGCTCGATAAAAAGTGTCAATAAATTACGGAATTCATCATAGCTGGCAACCCATTCACAATTTATCAACGAAAATCAGAAATGCTACAAGATCCAATTATCACATGAATTTCGTTTTGATTTCGTTACTGTATCGGAAGCTATAGGGAAAAAATCTTTATGCCGCGTTTCCAATGCTGGCTTGGAGTGAAATGTGTTTGCGTACACTTTTGCTCTCATGCACTTTCACATATCTTCCTCTCTCTCTAATCAATCTCTAAAATCTGTGGTTGAACTCTAGAGTGGGACCTGTTTCAACTACAGCGTGAAGCTTTTCGGACATTTTCGAATTTTTAAATTCACTACTTTTCAATAAAAGGCGTTGCTGAAAGCTCTGTTTAAAATGAAGTGTAAAGTGTTGTTTTCCGCGTTAAAAAATAGATAATGTCATAGAAAATACAGTTGGATGAATGATTTGTGCATTGAAATCAATAAAGAAACAAATTTATAGCCCATCTGTGATAAAAATAGTTATTGAAAATTAAATTCAAATATGTGTTACGACAGATGTCGTTGTACCTTCGAAATTCAAGTTCGAATGATTTCATGTGTTCAAAGTTGTGAGGTTGGAGTAGGCATTGCCGGAAAATGGACAAACCAAAGGCGTATGCGTTTTCGATTTGCCTTTTCTCTCCTGGGGGTCAAGAATAAAATGCCTCATCAAAATTTCGAGTGAAATATTGTAATTATTACGTTTTATTAACGTTACCATAGTTTTTGATATTTAAAGGTGAAGCAATATAGTCCTTGATAAAGACAATGATGCCGCTGAAAATTAAATTCACGGAATAAATGAGAATAGTTTGCCTTTATAAAGCACAATCAATAACACATCGATTGAAAAAAATTGTTATACATGATTATCCCATATTAGAATTTTGTATTACTTTTATATATCATAAAAGTACATACCATAAACATATATTATTACGTGCCTTTCGAAGAAAATCAAATCTATCTGCTACAGACCTACTAAATGTTCAGCATCAATGATAATTTGAAAATCTGCTAAAGTATTCCTTGCAAACTACAGCACATTGCACATACCTAAATGGTAAATGATTCGGCCTTTCTTGATCGAATTGTAATAAAGTCGTTGGCCATGGTGTCATGTGCATTCCAGCCAAGTAATCTGGGCATGGTTTAATTTTTTTTCATCCAAAGTAATTCGCATCATTTAAGCGCCATTGTCAGCTAAATGTTGGATTTAAAGTGACGTAGTGTGCTTTTTGCTCACCAAAAATACTGGAAATTAGTAAATGGCCAAGAGTAATTTTCCATGACATTAATACGCTCAGCTCAGTTACCTCCATCTGCACATTCAACTCCAAACGTACTTTTACCTTCACCCAAACCTGTCCCAAAATCATTGCTTCGAATAAATAAAGAATGGCAGCACCGATTACTGTCCACTCATTTTATTCCTACAGAAATTCCTGATACAAAATCTCGCAGGATAAGTTCAGTCGATATCGAACGATCAACAAGTAAAGAAATCTAAAAAGGGTAACTTTAGTTCATGATAGCTAATGCGTACGCAGATACATTACACTTCAAGCCAGCGTTGGAAACACGGCCTAGTTCTAAAAGTGAATTTATCGTTTTTAAACTCCAAGCGAACATTCAAATTATTAATTTACATAACATCTAAATTTATTATTTACATAACATATGTATTAAAAATTATTATAGATGTTATACAAATTACTAGGTAATTTGATCGATTTAATCGTTTGTTTTCAAGAAATCTAGAAAAAAATCCGATTATATTAGTTTTTCATAAAATGCCCCAAACTAGCAATCAGTGCTACAGCTTTGAGTTTTCAAAGCACAAAATGTCATCACAATTTTCGAATTTCGAAAATCTATCATTGGGAACAGGCCAGCTCTACTCTGAGATTCGGCGAAAGCTCACTCCATCATTGGAAACGCCGCCTTATTTTCCTGAGCAAATTAACAATATTAAGGAGACATAAATTGCCATAGCTGGCAGACCAATACTAACTTTTCAACTAAATTTCTATGAAATCTATCTCAAAGTAAGGTTCACCTACTGCGTGAATTTCGTTACAATTTGGTGGCTATATCGGAAGTTCTATTGTTTTTCTTAGAAAATATGACAAATCGAATTTTGATAAAAAAATCCTTGCCTACTTATAGGATCTCAGCGCCTAAACCAGGCTCAAAATTTTCAATTTTGTCGCAAAAAAAAACTATTAACATAACAAGTTTTTATTCCTTATTCTTTTTTGATAACATAAATTTACACTGCTTGGAAATATAGGAGTAACCGAAAATTCACTAAAATGCCCGCCGCCGCCAAAAGGCTTAGGATATATGAAATCTAGCAAGTTATGAACCTACCTGTTGTATATGTATATCTATGCTCGCCAAAAATTTCAGTTAAATCGGTTCGGCCACTCCAGAGATTATCTCCCTTTATCATTTTGCTGATATACCATATATATGTATATATATATATATATATATATATATATATATATATATATATATATATATATATATATATATATATATATATATATATATATATATATACATATATATATATATATATATATATATATATATATATATATATACATATATATATATATATATATATATATATATATATATATATATATATATATATATATATATATATATATATATATATATATATATATATATACATCCATGACGAATTTTCGCGAAGAGAGTTTAATACAAATTTTCTGTGAAAAAGTGTAGTGCAGCAGAAACACTAGAAAACTAATTTTCGAAGAAATTTTCTTTGAGTGACAAAAAAATGTGAAAAAACTGATAACACTTTTTTGTAGAATCATATTAACCATTGCTGATCCCAAGCATCAAAACTCAACTATAACACAAATGATGAAAATGTTCAGTGCTGGCAACACTTTCCTTCCCAACGAAGCAGCGATTAGTTTACTCTAGCAAGCTCATACTTAAAGCCCTCGCAAAATTTTCAACAATTTTCGTACATGGGGAGCCAACAAATGAATTCCTTCAGAGCTACGTTACGCCTCGTACTAGGATCATTAACCTTGAAGCAATCACCTCTAAAGAACAGGAATGAACACAATCGAACTTGGTAGTTCTTTAAAGCGAAATCATGTGACTAAAAGATTTTTCAAGTGAGTGTTTCCGTGCGATCACTTACCCCGTCAAATAAAAAAACCTTCTTCTTTTATTGCAAATACGGATCCAGCTCATAAAAGTAGAATGCATTGGGTGGCCTTTAACATTCCTTGAAAAGGCCCAATCGAGTACTTTGACTCTGTCGGTGAATATCCTACTAACAAGTACTTCAAAAGATTTCTTCGTCACAGTGGTAATGTTTTCGTAAATAATAAGCAGAGGTTACAGAGTACGTTCTCAACTACAGAGTTGATTTATTCCGGAAAATTTATTTTAAGACCTCTCTGCTAAATGGTGGGGAGTGTTTCAATCAGACCTGCAGACAGGAGGTCGGAGATATAAAAGAACCGTGATCAAACCATCAAAACCACAGTTCTGTCTTTTACAATTTAAAAGAATGTCGTCAGTTGCTGAAAAATCCGCTAATAAGCAAACACAAACCTCTATGCGAGCCGGCCGCGTTGTTTAAAAGAAGAAAAAATTTATAAAATCACCCCAAGTCGAACCATCTAGCAGTTTTGAGAGAATCATATCAAACTGCAAAGCGAAGAAGTCAAGAACGAAAACGATTCCCAAATCACAAATTCCGTGCAATGAAGACGTCTTGCTGAACTACACTTGCTACCTGCATAGATGCCATAGCTGCAGGGTCACACTCGGCTTTGACCCGCAGACATTTCAAGCGAACTACTATGGACGCTTCTCACTGGCAATTGACTACAGTCAATGGATTTCACTCTACATTTACCTCAACGATTTGAAGACTTCAGCAGGTGATGAACGTCCGGAAAATTAAATGGGTCTTTTAAAACGGTATCAAATTCCTGTAGGCAGTGACAACACAACACTCAAACATCTGGAGCTTTTAAACTGTTCGTCATGATGGGATTTTTTAACATTGTCGTGCACCACAACAGCCTGGCCTCGGAATATGTGAAGGAATATTACGAACAGTCCTGTAATAGATGCAGGGAGAAGGATCTTTTGAAGCTGAAAAATGAGGACTTTTTTATACCACCTCGTACATCTTATATGCATATTAATTATTCTAGGATTTTTTATGAAATTCCAATATTGAGTAGCTGTAATCTAATTTTTAATGTAATGAAATAAATTGACGTTATAAGAAAAAAAACATGTTTTTATTTCAATAATATTTAGTATTCATTAGAAAATACTTATGAAGATTTATATAGTTTTGTACTGCACACCTGGTAATTGCAAGCATATCGAGAATATTGCAGAACATTCTGAAGTTTCTAAGATCACTCAACTTGGGTGTTTGCATCTGTATAATGTTGGCTCCCGGTATATATTTCCTTACAAACTTCTCCTTCACAACGCCTTTCAGGTATCTGGTACAGTCATTGAACACTTCTAGAATGTCCGGTAGCAGACTGTTATTACCTCAACGTAATCCATTTATTTTCTCCACATCAAATTGTTTTTGTTTCCATGCTCGTACAGATAATTCATGGTATGGATAAGGAGGTGTAAAGTGGTAAAATACTGGTTGTATTGAGTCAAATGAAACCACGGCAAGTTAAACCAATGCAAAATATTGTCCATTGTTACCACAAACAAACTGGATGTTGAAAACAAACTCAGACATGGGAGCGAGTCTTTCGAAATAAGAAAACCTTTTACATTTCTAGACTATTTATTTATTTTATAGCAAAACGGTTGATATAACCGAATGATTTTTATTTTATATTAATTGTACATCCTTTACTTTTACTAACATTTCATAGAACTTAAACTATTTAATTTAATTTTTTTGAAACCGTATGGATAAGAAGGGTAATCCTCAGTTTCAATACGCTTATCAAATGTAAACTGTATATGTTTAATTTCAACTGTCGAAATTACAATTCCTGGTTGTTTACATTAAATCTTTTTTTCATTTTTTGTACATATATTGTCGTTTTCATTACTTATTACCAT
>CANBKX010000038.1:0-22474 GCA_947369275.1 Nemotelus nigrinus | reverse complement strand
AGCTTACTTGACCAATGCCGCCGTCACCCAACTGCTTAACCAACAGCTGCAGATGCAGTAACACTCCAGGTTACCCTCAAGATCCCACTCGCAATCACGGAACCGAAAAAAAGTAAACACTGTCAAGTCTCCTTCTACCACTGAAAATTTGGCTCACTTGGCGACAATGCCCCTATGAGGCTAGTTCCACGGAACTAAAAAACTAAGTCGCTGTTCTTTTCAGACTGTGGGGCAGCGCGACCTATCACCCAGCCATCGTCTAATTATTCATGACAACTTACCCAAACGACACTTGCTTGCTGACAAAGGTGCAGACATTTCGGTGCTTCCAGTACCAAAAACCGTAAAACTTCCACCTTCTGGTCTATGACTTGCCGCAGCAAACCAGTCGACTATTAACACCTACGAAAGAAAGATAATTACAATGGAACTGGCACTCCATCATGAGTTCTCATGGGATTTCATTATTGCCGATGTCCCAAGACCCATTTTGAGCGCAGACTTTCTCTACCACTATGAGCTGATAGTCGACTTGGAAAATGCTATTCCGGTTGATTCTCTAGCTTCCCTTACGTACGAACTTCCAAAACATAGCGTTTAGATTGAGGCATCCTCTGATCCCCAGACACAGGCTTATTTCCGCTAGTACAATGCCATCACGGGCAACACAGAGCTCTCTCAACCCTCAAAACACAAAGTAAGCATATGTCTCCAACAGTATCAAGACCCAGCTGACAACTAACCAAGCTGACAACAAACCAAGCTGACAACTAACCATCCCGAATAGATATCCGATCCCCATTATCCAAGATTTCTATCATGAGCTCCATGGCATAGACCTGACAAAGGCATACCATCAAATCCCAGTTGAACCAAACGATATTCCTGATACTGTATTCTGCACGCGTTTTAAACTTTTGAGTTCACCCAAATGACCTTCGGACTTTGCAGTGCAGCACAATCATTCCATTGATTTATCCACAAAGTCCTTCACTAATTGAAATTCTACTTCATCTACTTCAAGGACATTTTGATAGCTTCGACTTTCGAGGACGATTATATCGTTCACCCCGAACAAGTTTTTCAGCGATTTGCGCACCATGGTCTAATCATCAACTTAAACAAATGCCACTATATTTGAGCTTCAGTAAAATTATTAAAACACTAGGTTGCGTCGAAAAGTCTTAAGCCCTCCTCTGATCAAGGAGGCAATTTCATCAAGCTTTCCAAGACGGTTAAAGACCTAAGGATATTTTTGGGAATGATCAATTTCTATCGTCGCTACCTTCATCACACAGCTGATATGCAGCAGCCACCTCACGCCTTTCTTTGCAACTCTAAAAAGAATGACTTTTCTTCTGTGATAATGCCAAAGCTCGGCGAATCACCTTTTGAAGCGAATGCTTAGCTAAGGCGGTAGGAAAACACATATGGGAGAAGCCGATTACAATAAATTCAACAATTCTTTAAGTGCCACATTTAATTATTGTGAAGCTACGATATGACACTCAATTAGTGGAGCACTGCTTTTATACCCAGTTGCCGGTTATTAAGACAACACAAAACCAACAAATACAACCCTGAGCATACAGCAGAATTTGAACCCGCGGACAACAGATTGTTGCTATGAACTGGCGCCTTAGTGAGCAGAGCTACTGGCCTCTCACATGCCGGCATGATTTTATGTTCTTTCCTCGATTTAAACTCTGAGCTTGTTCTATTCCTAGACACTTCCGATACCGCTACTGGGGCTGCTCTACAGCAGAAATGTCAAGGCTCTTAGCAACTACTTGGTTTCTATTCAGGCTCAACGGAAGTATAGTGCATATGATCGCAAGCTCTTAGCGGCCGATCACGGCATCGGCAAGATCAGATACTTTTCGGAAGCCCACAGGTTCGGTTCACACTTTAAACAAACCACTGACTTTTGCATTCAAGCAACAGCCAGAAAAGGCCACACTTAGTCAACTTAGATATCTAAGTTACATAAGTGAGCTCACTTCTGGCATGTCACATTTTGCAACAACGTGGTTGCTGACACACTCCATCTAGAAGAAATCATTCTTTCAGTACTCTTGCCCCAGAAAAATTGGACGGAGAGTGTTAGAAGATAAAAAAGGACTCAAAATACAACTTCAAAAGACAACCGATTTTTGGCACCAACATCAACATTTTCTGTGATATATCGGGGCCAAACATCTCACACATAACATAGCTCACCATAGCACTCACGCTTCACGCAAGCACATTTCAACAAAATTCTTCTGGCCTTCGATAAACAAGGACATTGCCACGTGCGCCGAGAATATCAATTTTGTCAAAAATGTAAGATAACCAGGCATGTGAGCAAATTTATATCCACTTTTCTTGCGGTCTCCAAACGCTTTACACTGTTGAACTATCAGAATCAAGTCACTCTACTTTCCTCTCAGTTATTTTACGCATCAAAAAAAGAACCGTTCCATTGAAAAGCAACATTTTCCATTTTTTAGTGTTCATGATTTTGTCGTAGTACTGAATAGTGAATCGCAATGTTCATCGATCGCAGCAATTTCGCTGCTTCCTCAATACAAGGCTCGTTGCAATGATACAAGTATACGTCGATGACAATTTGGGCCAAATGTGCCTGTGCACGTTGGTTGCCACGATAAATAGCTTGGAGATCCAAGCAAGTTTTACAAATATGTAGAGTGGATCTGCTACTGCAAGGTGTAAAAGTCGTGAAAGATATGCCCATACAGAATCTTAAAGTGCGGAAAAATAGTTCAAAACTTAACCTAGCTCTTAAATCTAACTCTTTCTGTTCGTTAGGAGGCTTATGTATTTGAAAAGCGCATCCATGAGATGCTGCAATGCTTTCTTTGCGGGGCGCATAACTGGCTCATTGAAACCATTTGTACGTCCTATTGACCGTATCAGTCCATTCTCATGTCCATCTGTATGACTGTAGAATATTGTCGGATAGTAAATGGGATAGGTAAATGGATTTGTCCATTTGTACACAATCATGCCCATGTTTTTGGCAAAAATATGTCGTCGTCGTCGTTGTAGCACTGCAGCCCCTCTCGGGCCTTGGCTTCTCGCAGGTAACGCCTCCAGTTGTCTCGGTCCAATGACCGCGTCCTCCAATTTCGAAAGCCAAGCAGCTTTGCGCAGTCTTCGCCGACAGAGTCAGACCAGCGTTTTCTGGGTTTTCCCACTGGTCTTCGACCCTCGGCCCTTCTGTCGAATACCTTCTTAGGTACTCGATGCTCGTCCATTCGTTGCACGTGACCAGCCCATTGCAGCTTCCGCAGTTTCACTATTGTAGCAACCTCTGGCTCGTCAAAAACCTCGTACAACTCGTGGTTGTACCTTATCCGCCATTAGCCGCACTCTTCTTTTGCTCCAATTATACGCCTGAGGACCCGTCTTTCGAAGGCGTTCAACATATTTGCGGACGCTTGGGTAAGGATCCAAGTTTCACATCCGTAGCACAACACAGGTCTGATGATTGATTTGTAGACTTGGAGCTTCGTCTTCCTGTGTATGCAGCTGGTCTTCAGTAGGGCCAGAACGGAGTAGAAAGTTTTATTAGCGAGCTGTATTCTCCGTTTAATTTCGTCAGTTTCACTGCCTTTCGTTGTCAATTTCGAGCCTAAGTATATAAATTCGTCCACATTCTCTAAATTATATTCGTCCAAAATTATATTTTGTCCAATGGAGGTCTTCTTTCTTGTTTGCGTCATGATTTTTGTTTTCGTCTGATTGATCTTCAGGCCTACTTCTTTGGCTTCCTGGTCAAGTTTCAACAGGAGTTCTTTGGCGGATGTGAAGGAACGGGACAAGATGTTAATGTCATCCGCGTAGGCCACTAACTGGTTCGACTTATACAGTAGCGTACCCCCTGTGTCGACAGGAATTTTCCTTATCACGTATTCAAGTGCTAGGTTGAACAGCAGAGGGGCCAACCCATCTCCTTGCTTTAGTCCGACATTTGTGTCAAAGGCGGCAGTCAGACCGTTGTTGATTCTGACTTGTGATGCTGTCGACGTCATCGTCATTTTGGTCAGCCGGACTAGTTTTGCCGGGATGCCGAAGTATAGCATTATTGTGTACAGTATGTTTCGGTCAATACTGTCATATGCTTGTTTAAAATCCACGAAAATCTGGTGGACGTCGATGTTAAATTCCCAGCATTTTTCAAGCACTTGTTTGACTGTGAAGAGCTGATCCGTAGTTGACCTACCAGACCTAAAGCCTCCTGGTACTCCCCAAAGACCTTTTCTGCGTATACATTTATTTTATCTTTTAATATTTCCGTCAGTATCTTATAGGTTGTACAAAGTAGCGATATGCCTCTGTAGTTTTCGCACCGAAGTTTGTCTTCTTTTTTGTGGATAGGGCATATGATGGATTTGCACCACTCCTGCGGTATTTTTTCTGGACCCCAGATGTTCTGGATCAATTTGTGGATGGCTTTTATAGGGCAGCTTCCACCGTATTTGATTAGCTCGACCGGAATTTCGTCAATGCCCGGCGCTTTATTGTTTTTCTGGCTTTTTATGGCAGACTTGACTTCTTCCAGCGTTGGAGGTGCGATCGGGACTTCGTCAGAGATGTGTATCGGCTCTGATATTATTGAGCCATGTGCAGGATTAAGGAGTTCTTTGAAATAGCAGGCCCACCTCTCCTTAATCTGGCTATCTTCGGCGATGATGTTACCGATTTCGTCTTTACAAAATGTCGTCTTGGGCTTGATATCCACGCCTTAAACATTTCACTACTTTGTAAGCTCGCCAGATTTTCGTCAATGCTCTTTAATTGCTCGTCATAATATTTTCGTTTCTTACATCTAATGATCTTATTTGCTACTCGTCGGAGGTTTTCATATTTTTCTCTCTTCGTGCCTGATTTTTCTTGTTCAGCACATCCTGGCATTCGTTGTCGAACCAGTTGTTTCTTTCGCGCCGAGCTTCATACCCAACCACTTGTTCTGCAGCGGCTTTGATTGCTGTCTTCATCTCCATCCAGACCTCGTCAACCGGCCTCACTGTGCTATCTTGTAGGATGGGAGTTAGCTTAGTCTCAAGAGTTTTTGAGAAGTTTTCTGCTACTGACGCCGTTTGGAGCTTTCCGATATCAAACTTACGCAGAGGACTCGTCTTCGTCACGTACGCCTTTGACATGCAAAAAAGATGTCAGATGCGTTGAAATGCAGATTAGGCAGCTTTGATTTTTCACCGCACAAAGGGATGAAACTTTAAAGATTCCTGAAAATCGATTCTGAGGTACTTACGAGATGAACTAAGAATAATCTTATGCCGGGTTTCCACCAAAGAGACAAAACAAGAAACACGGACAAAAAATGTTTTTCTGAACAAAAACACGAATGTTTTGTAAAAACAGAACAGTTTCGAGAACATTTTTGTCTCTGAAAACTGTTTTTGTAAACAAAACAACTTCCCATCGCGAGTCGGTAAGATCAAAGGAAAACATTTTTGTTCGCAATTTTCGTGTCTATTTGGTTGAAACATGCACTTTTGTTTTCTGCGACAGCACTCAGTATATCGATTAATTACTTTGGTAAACCTCGTGCGAAATTTGTATTCTTGTGTATTTGTGTAAACTGAATAATTTTTCATATTTGAATCAACTGTTATAATGAGCTCAAAAAAAAAGCAGACAACTGGCTCAAGTGAGTGCAAAAGGCACTGGACGAAAGATGAGACGGGAAATTTAATAGAATTGTATCGGCAACACAATAATTTGTGGGACTGCACAAGCACTGATTATAAAAATAAATTTAAAAGACAAGACTCTTTAAAAGAGTTTGCTGAGTTGTTTTTAACTTCGATTGACGAAATCGATCGGAAAATAAAAAACTTGATCAGCCAATATAACAGGGAAATAAGAAATTATAAAAAAATGAAAAAGTCAGGGGCTGGACAATCCTTTGTGCCTAAATGGTTTGGCTATGAAGCAATGAGTTTCTTGCGTGACAAAAACAAACCAAGAAAAGGAAGGCAAGGTGGGTCGATTTTGGATATGGAGGTAAGTTTTTAATACCAAGTACATTCAATTACAAATAATTATTTATTATTTTTAATAATGTAAAATACTGAATTCAAATTCATTACACTTATATCTACTGATAATTATTTTGCCACGGAACTTGTCCCATTTCCGATGAGAAATATTCGCTGAACTCATTTCGTATTTCAATTGGCCGGGCAGCAGGTTTCCTTGGCGTTCTCGTAATTGGCAATAGAGATTTAAGTGGCTGTGTATCATTTCTCCAAGCTCCCTGTGATACTATTTGTGTTTGTAAGTCTTCCACATCAAAAGTGCCTGGTGGACAGTATATATCTCTTGATTTTGAATCTCTGCGCAAGAAGTTGTGCAAACATGTGCATGCGAGAACTATTTTTTCTGCCTTATCTGGTTCTAAGAGCATAGGTTTACGCAGAACTCTGAATACTGAAGCTAGTATGCCGAAAACATTTTCAACAACTCTTCTTGCTCTTGACAGGCGATAATTGTAGATACGTTTAACTGATCCACGTATGTGATGCCCAGGAAAAGGTTTCATTATATTATTTGATAATGGAAAGGCGTCGTCTGCCACAAAGACGTACGGTACTGGTGCTGCTCGTCCAGGTAGGGGTGATTCTGGAGGCAAATTAAGTTTCAAATTATGCAGTGCTTTTCCAAATGCAGTACTTTTGAGAACACCTCCGTCTGAGATACGCCCTTGAGTACCTACGTGAACGTAAATAAATTTATAATTGGCATCGACTACTGCAAACAGTACAATGCTAAATGTTCCTTTATAATTATAGAATTCACTGCCGCTGAACTTTGGAGATTGTATAGTCACGTGCTTTCCGTCAAGGCTCCCAATGCATTTATCAAAGTTCCAACAAGAATTGTAGTCATGTGCAATTTTTTTCCATTCATCAAGATCTGAGGGTACCTTAAACATATTAAAGCAAAAATTAACGTGGAATGAAGTGAAAACTTAGTTGTTTTTATTTATTTAATTTTTTTCTCTTTTCAGGACAGTGATAGATCAAGAGACAGTAGTTTGGATGACACCCAATGTATAACTAACAATGAGAATCTTGAACATGAAGGTAGCCGAAATGCGCCAGAAATTCCTTCACAAATCCCAGAAGAATCGGCGACACAGAAACGGGAACATTCATTTACTGTTCCCAAAACGACAAACAAAAAATCAAAACCAACTGCTATCGATATGCGTCAAGAGGCATTTGAAATGATGAAGTCGGTATATGATAGCAGGAAAACAAAAGAAAACTCAGCACGTGATGATTTTGAGGTGTTTGGCGAACTTGTAGGCCGAAAATTAAGAAGTCTTAACACAAAATATGCAAAAGCTAAAGTGCAAAATTTAATCAACAATATATTGTATGACGCAGAGCTAGGAGTATATGATGAGCCTATGCGTACATCAACATATGATGCATACTCTTCGGCATCATCAACTGGTGCACCATCACCGAATAGTGTGATAATGACTGGCGAACAATTATTTCTTCAGCCGATGAATACATCAACGCATGATACAAGCTCATCGACATCACTAACTGACGCAGCATCACCGGAGCAGCTCGGACAGATTAAGGAGCCTCTGGCATGGGCAGTAGCCACAACTTTTTTGGCCTCATCCCAAAATAATAATCAGTAGCAATACTTAAGCTTAATATAAATAATACACTGAAATAAAGCGTTGTATTAATTACTTTACCATATTTAATTTATATTATGACCCATATTTATCTGATTGAACTGTAGATAGATGCACAAAATATGACTATTTTATTAATTTTATTTATCTTACCTTGATGTACTCTCGAAGAGCATCATATAGAGCTTCACATACTTCCGGTACTATTCGAGATATTGACGGAGTTGAAACTTTGAACAAATATTTCAATGACTGAAAACTGTCTCCAGTGGCTAAGTACCTCAAAGTAAGTGCCAAGCGATCCTTCATCGAAATCGCTTCTCTATAATTTGTATTTTTCTTGGCGATTTTCGGTCCTAGCAAATTTATTAACAGTTCAAAATCACTGCTTGACATTCTTACAAAGTTGTGAAATGATGATCTCATTTCTCCATTTAAGCCAATGTCGTCAGTATTTAAATCTTTCAATAATCCTTCCGAACTATAATCAACTCTCCTTTTTAATTGAGAACTGACCCAATATCTCGCTTTTTTTCTTTTTTTTAAGTCATTTATTAAGAAAAATCCACAGTTAATTACAAAATCACCGTCTTCAGACATTTCTCGGACACAGAATAAACAGAACTGAGAACAAAACCTGTCTGTTCAGTTGAAACAGTCTGTTTACAAAAAACAGAACTGTTTTCAAAAAACAAAACAAGTATTTTGTTTTGTTTTTTGAAAACAAAACTGTTTTTGAAATTGTCTCTTTGGTGGAAACCCGGCATTAGGAGTTAAAACAAGGCGGCGAGTTTTTTGGTCTTGTTGCAAATATTTTGAGATCCCGATACTTGGAAAGATTGCGAAATACGCATAGCTGAGTCTTACTGCTGTTTGGATTGATGCCCTATTCGTCAAAGCTAAAGGCGGCTTTAGATATGCGGTGTTTGTCGAATACCGGGCACCTAGTTTGGCAAACTTCGCATGTGTGGTTGGATTACTCGCCTAGTGCTTGCCCTAGGCCAAGCACATACATTCGGGTGCTCGCTATTCCCGTAGTTTGTGGAATTTTCAACCAAAACAAAGTAGACGAGCAATGTGTTTGGGTATGTTCGGATCCCCGCTTTAGACATTCGGTATTTGTTGCGGTTGTTGATAAATACTGAAGAGTGTCAAACTGTGTGGCGCGAGTAAAAATTTTCAAATGTGGCACGGTAAGCAACATATTTTTTGCGTAATGTTATTAAATGACATAAATTTATTTAATTATTTACTCAGATATGCAGCAACTATTTCGTTATTTTTTACAAGAAAATGGCGGGAGTGAACAACGACGAGCAGCTCGTACATGTTCCAGTTTTGGCAAACATTCGGCAATGCCCGAATGTCTAATTCAATGTGCTTGTCATTTCGCAATCACCAAGCCAAATGACTTGACTAGGTGTTCGGTATTTGGCGAATAGGAGGTGTTTGACAAACACCGCATATCTAAAGCCACCTTATGACTTAGTTCCACCAAGTAGTATACCAGGCTCTTCGCTTCTTTGGCCAGGTTTTGGCTCGACGGCATATTAGAGGATTTCTACTTGGATATGGCCCACTGAAATAGGAACGTCAGCGGTGACTATGGTATAAAGAACTGGTCCAGTGACAGAACCTTGTGGCACTCCTGATGTGTTAGGCTCTATGAGAGAATCTGCTCCATTAACGCTGACATAATATTGTCTGCTGGTAATAAAGATTGCGGCGAGTCTTAATACCTCTTTCCTGAGCCAATTTTCAAAATCCAAGACACCAAAATTACCATAGCTGGCAGCACCAATGGATATTTTCAACCAAATTTCTACCAAACACGGCTTAAGGTAAGGTTCAGCTACTGTGTTATGCAAATCCGGTTACTGCTGTTGGAAATCTGGTTACTGTGTCATGCAAATCTGGTTACTGAATCAGAATTTATAGGGCAAAAAGCAAGTTTTTTTCTTTATAGTTTTTCAAGATGGCACCACTGACACAGAGTTGCCAGCATTCCCAAATTGCTTTTATCAGACCTGGTCCTACTTAATACCAATACATTCTATGAGTTTCTATCTGATCATATCTGATAATTGGGTTGTGAGTTCTCGTGAACAGATATTTTTGATGCTTAAAATATAGGTAAATTGGAGGTAAATTGTCCGATGTGAAATTTCAAAAGTTTTGCCTTGATTGTATAAACAAAGCATACGATTTCTATATGAGCTGGCTTTCATTGTAAAAGACGAAAAATTTTCAGGAGAGTCGATGGTTTGAATGTTTTTACTTTCAATTATTGCCGTAGCTGCAGGATTGCCAGCACGTTCTTGAAAAATTACACGAGTCTACAACTTAGTAACTTCAATCTGCCCCTTTAAGTTTCCTAATGATTCGGTGATCTGGTCGAATCTCATTTTAGGCGCCTAGCGCACACATAGCGTTAAAAATTTCAAAAATATTATCGTGTTTACATTTAAAACACGTTTGAAATTCATTCCATAAGCTTTATTTTTGCAAAAGCTTTTTTTGGCAGAATAATAGGTGTATTTAAAATATCACTAAAACGGCCGCCGACGCCAAATAGTTAAATAATAATAATTTTTTTGTGAAACTTGGCACTATTCTGCATATACACCAATATACCTTGAAAATTTCAGTTCAATCGGATGGCGCGTTCCTGAGATCTTTTCACTGAAATTTTTTGATGATATATATATATATATATATATATATATATATATATATATATATATATATATATATATATATATATATATATATATATATATATATATATATATATATATATATATATATATATATATATATAAATATTAGTTTTAGGCAAATATGCTTTAAATAATAATATTTTTCGAACATTAGTAAAAAGCACTTTTTGAACCACACTAATTTACAACATGGAAAACGGAACGCTGGCGAGAGGAGAACCTCCAGTACTACAATTATGCAGCATAAATTCATGAAAATTATAATTTTAAATATTGAGAAAAATCTCTCCAACAGGACATATCAAAAGCAATCTAACAGGCATCACAAATTACAATATGTAGAAAAAAATTAGTATAATCAGTCCTGTTTTCCCCAATTCTTTAATTATTTAGTATTGCTAAGCAATGCTATTCATACCATCAAGATATTCAAAAAATTTGGTATATTCAAACAATTAATCATTCCGTACTCTGTAAGCATTCATGTAACAATATGTATCTGTTTCAATGCAAGTGTGGTTTCGGGAGCAAGTCCATTCGCTTAATTTCGCGTGTTCGTTCAAAATAATCCTTCAATAGTAACACCACAAATTCCACGAGCATGTCCTGGTCCATTTCGAAAGCTCGATTTCCACCAACATTCTATCCAAACAGCAACCTATTCCGCAAACAGTATTCTGTGCGTATTGCGACATCTTTTGGGAGCCTATGCTGCCTATACGCAGATTGATGAAACCTTCAGCCACATCCATTAACGCGCTTAAATCCACTTGGAAATTACTTCCTGTCAATGTCGAGCGTCCGTACACCAACTCGCACATTACGACCATAGATTATAAATTTACCGATAAATTAAAGCGACAGATTAGCGAAATATCAGCGGTAAGCTTTACACTCTACATTTGAGGAACTCAACATCGTAAAGTGTCGGTGTGATTTTCCATTTAATTTCACAACAAAATCGTGTTTGTGGTTTTCGATCTTAGTGTCCTTGCATTAGAATTCGGTTTTGTACCTAAAAATAATTCACCATGGACCTTTTCATTAGTCACCACTGATTTGCACCGCTACAGCTGTTGATTGGATGTGTGGCATGGTTGTTGAAATAAAGGTATATTAAGGTTTGGAGTGATTAGTTCTTCGCGGTATTCCACTTAGATTTTGCTAAATGTAGGTTCCCGTTCTTGTGTATCATTTACATATTGATCATTGTGGGTCACCAATTGTCTGCTTTCAGTTGTAAAGAAGATTTAATACCTAGCAACGAACGTCATTATCTTTTGTTTATTGCCAGGTGTCAATACCTGCGATAAAATTTGTTATTTTCGCAGCAGCAGGTGCAGACAATACATTTTCAAGTTTTAATCACATACGAATCGATAGCACTAAAATCTTTCCACTCATGTCACATCCAGCACAGTCATCATGCTGAAACGAAATTCAAAAAAAGTTTAGAGCATCAGAACCGCTAGAAAACTAATTTTCGAAGAAATTATCTTTGAGGGACTTAAAATTGTGTGAAGACGTTATACACTTCTTTGTAGTATCATATCAACCATTTTTTACTCAAAGGAACAAATATCATTTTCTGACAGCATTTTTTGTAACACAAATGATGAAAATGCTCAGTGCTGGCAACATTTGTCACAAATGATGAAATTGTCTGGTGCTGGCAATCATGGCACATGCTAAAGAAAACACTTCAGAAATTCAACATAGAAATAACATAGGCGAAAGCAATCAAGTGCTCATTTAACCCAAAGCACCTGAACCGAGAAACTCATTTTGCGAAAGTAAACCGAAAACAGATACAAAAAAAACGATCTGGAGAATATTGCACACGAAACAATTTAACTCCTACATATTTTCCATCTCAACATCACAATCACTTGCACCGTACATACACCATGCAAACAAAGCATAAAAGGCATCGAATCAGAAGGGGAACAACTCGTTAAAAAAGGAGCAGAAAAGAATACAAATTCTGTAACGTAGATCATGACGGGAGACAACCATAATAGCGACGCGGATGAATTTTCAGCGTCAACATTCATTAACCAAGGTTTTTGGGTCGTTCAAGTGGGTGGATGGGGCAAGGGTTTTTTGAATTTTTCTATCCACCAAGACGCTGCAAACTGAGCCAACGTCCGCGATACTATTTGAGTACATTGATTGTAAAATTTTGTGGGCATCATTTAGGCAAAGCGTCTAAGTAGATCTATGCGAAAACCACGAGTTTGAGCATTGAAGCAAGATCACTTCAGTGTTCTGTGTAGTAAAGCTCAATGAACTTTATGTTTTGAATTGAATGGTATGCAGTGCTTGTAGTTTGTAGTAAAACGTTTGAGCTTTCGTTGTGTCGCTGTAAATTTAACGTGGAAGCTCTGCAGTTGAACTGTTATAAAATAAAACCATTAGCTTCAAAGTAGCGATGGAATTTTCCATTTTGTAAGAAAATAAATGTTATTCCATTGATTGTTAAATATTGATTGTTAATCTTTTGATTGTTACATATTGATTATTTAATCAATTTTGTGGTTTAGCAAGGGAAGCACTGCTTCTTTTGCGTACATCGACGAGCCGCCCCTGCTGATATGTGATATTCTCTTCCCATCTTCGTCCATTTGTCCTAGACTTAAGGCAGGAAACACTTTCTGAATGGTTCGATACATTTGTACTGGAATGGATTCCCATCCGCACATAGCTTGACTCGATAGTACAGGTGTTGGCTTTACTTTCCAATAGCCATATGATAGGTGAAAACAGATGGAGATTTTTTTTTTGTTTCAAAGCATAAAGCGAATGTCGTCGGTTTTTAAAAGCCTGCCCTACATAATCGCTAACAGACTCTAAATCGGCATTATTCAATGTCATTATGCTGGAATTCGGTATAAATTCAAACCAAGGCAAGTTGTCAATATTGCATTCGTTTTTCATTTCTCCTAGAGCATTAAATTCTGACGCAAGGTTCGTATCATATAGAATTTTCGAATTCAGTGCTGCCGCAGTATACATTGAGATGCTTTTCGAATTCAGTCGATAACGTTGAGTTGACTGCCCGGAGTGTGTTTAATATTCTTGCTATAGCAGCTATTAGTTGCTATTTTAGCAGCTCTGGCTGTCCAATGACATGAAATAGCTACTTTCTTATGCTTGCTATTTGACAGTCGGGCAGTCCAAGACTCCGGAATAGCTGCTATGGTAGCAGCTATTTGCTGCTCGCAGTCTGAAGGATAGCAAGAAAGTAGCTAAGGCAAAATGGACATGCATACACAGCTGACATACTGAGAGAAATCTTCTGGGCATGCCTTTCCTTGGGGTATGTTCCGTCACCTTGGCGAGAGGTGAAGGTAGTTTTTATACCTACACCGGGGAGAGATGACTATTCCGATCCAAGGAACTTTAGACCGATCAGCTTAACTTCGTTTATGTTGAAATGCCTAGAGAGACTTGTCGAACGACACATACGTACTACGGCGCTTAGGTTTAACCCTTTGAATGATGAGCAACATGCGTACCAGCGAGGAAAATCATGCGAGTCGGCCCTTCATTCTTTGGTTGCCAGAGTTGAGGGAGCGTTCTCCAATGGTGAGTATGCGTTGGGGGTATTTGTGGACATTGAAGGGGCCTTTGATTGCGCGCCCTTCGTGGAACTATGTGATGCTGCGAAAGGTCATGGTGTGGATGATGTCTTAGTTAGGTGGATTCATGCCATGCTGACGCAGAGATGGTTGCTGGCGGAAGCTGGATCCGATTGCTACTTAAGAACAGAGGCGACAAATGGATGCCCTCAAGGGGGCGTCCTATCACCGCTCCTGTGGAGTATGCTAGTCGACTCCCTGCTTAACGAACTGCAACAAGAAAGGCTGCACGCACAAGCTTATGCTGATGACGTGGCCGCACTGGCTGTCGGTAAAGATCTGAATGTGGTATGTAGAAATACACAGCGTGCATTGGATCTGATTGGCAGCTGGTGTTCGAGGCACGGCCTAACAGTCAATCCTGGTAAGACGAAACTTGTTTTGTTTACCAGGAAAAGAAAACTGAGAGGACTAGTGCTTCCAAACATGAAGGGTGTAACACTTCAACTTTCAGATGAAGTCAAATATCTTGGAGTAATCTTGGACAAAATACTTCTCTGGAAGAAACATGTGGAAGTGAAGCTTACTCGTGCTATAAAAGCTTTCGGGCAGTGCAAGAGAGCTTTTGCTACCACATGGGGTCTAAAGCTTCGTGTAGTGATGTGGATCTACACAGCAATAATTAGGCCGATGTTCACGTACGCATCGGTGGTGTGGTGGACTATCGTGAGGTTACTGTATGCTCGGAAAAAGTTAGCCACGCTGCAAAGGACGGTGTGCCTGGGTATCTGTGGTGCCATGAGCACTACTCCGGGTGCGGCCCTTGATGCGCTTCTCAATCTGCCTCCTCTCGACATTCAAGTTCAGAGTGTGGCGATGAGCTCTGCCCATAGACTAGCTCAGCTTGGCTTATGGGTAGGTGAAGACGATGTGGGGCACTGCTCTATTAGGGGTTCGATGTGTGAGATCTCTCCGATTCTCACTATGCCTTCGGACGCTCGGGTGCCCTTCCTTGACTTCAGAAGAAGGTACGAAGTAATCCTCTTAAGCAGAAGTAACTGGGACGATCCAGATCTGTGTACGAGGGGATATTCTGAGATCTTCTTCACGGACGTCTCGAGGTCAGATAGTAGATCTGGAGCTGGTGTCTATCTACATTCATCGAATGGCAGATGGGCTTTCTCTCTTGGAGAGCACGTTTCGGTTTTTCAAGCAGAAATATTTGCTATCCTGAGAGCTGCCTGTTGGGCAATTGAAGAAAGATGGAGGGAAAGAGCATTGCTATTTGCAGTGACAGTCAAGTTGCACTGATGGACAAATGGCACAAGCTCGAAAATTGTCGAAGAGTGCAGAGCACGATTGAACTCTGTCGCCAGATTCAATAGGGTGCATCTGCTTTGGGTACCGGGGCACTGTGGTGTTGAGGGGAATGAAAATGCTGACGTCATTGCAAAGCAAGGTTCGTGACTTCCACTACGGGGCCCTGAACCTGCCTTGGGTGTGCCGACCACATCTGCACGTGCCATTATTCGAAAGTGGGTAGATGATGCTCACAAAGATAGATGGACGGCTGCCGGTGTGGCCAGGCACACGAAGGTATTCCTTTCAGAACCCAACCATGTGACTGCGGGATTCTTGCTCAATAAGAGCAGGAAAGTTTGCAAGGCCATGGTAGGTATTCTGACTGGACACAACTGCCTAGGAGGACATATGTATCGAATAGGTGTTGCACGGGCTGACCTCTGTTCATCCTGTCTAGAAGAGGCTGACTCTGCGGAGCATTTGCTCTGTGAATGCCCAGCGTTTGCGCGTCTCAGATATCAATGCTTTGGCTGGGATGTTGCACGCATGCAGACGATAGCCTCTTTTCCCCTATCAGTGATCCTAGACTTTATCAAGAAGTCTGGGAAACTATGGTAGGCAGGGGGAAATGAGTACAATGGGTCCTTTGGCCTGAGTGCTTAGAGGTGCCAATGCGCCTCTCCCCCAACTCACACACACACACACTGTTCAAACGTCACTTTTGATTAGAAATCGAAATGAAAAGCGTTTTTCGCGCTTTGGTCGCAAAGGAGATGAACAATAGACTTGAAAAATGCTATCATAAACTAAATACGGGCTTAAATTCAACTCGGGTTTTAAGTAGGCTTTTACACAGTGCAATTCATCTTGAGTTTTTAGAAGGCGGGTGTGAAACACTACAGGCCGGGTACGCTGAACCGTGTACCATGATATTTTCAACGTTTCTTTTTTGCTCTTTTTCACAGATATGGTGTCAAACGCCAGAAATAAGTGAAACGTTTTGAATATGTTGGGAAAATTTTAATGTTTTTTCTGCAGCTGTATACTGAAAACGCACAAATTTCATACATTTTCCAAAATGCAAGGCAAGTGTTTAGCTGATCCAAGTAAGCACAAAGATTAAAGTTAAAAAACTCTAGCGCACCTGAACCGCTAGAAAACTAATTTTCGAAGAAATTGTCTTTGAGTGACAAAAAACTGTGGAAAGACGTAATACACTTTTTTGTAGAATCATATCAACCATTAATTATCCAAAGCAACAAAACTAAACTATAACACAAATGATGAAAATGTTCAGTGCTAGCAACACTTTCCCAACGAAGCAGCAATAAGTTAACCATAACAAGCTCTTCCTCAAATCAACGTATCCTTTGAATTTCGTTCTCATTGCAGGATTTCATCGAAAGTTTCAGCAGTTAAACGTTGTTTGAAGCTGCCATCCGAAAAATGTTCAAAACTCGAAAAATTTAAAAATGGATTCCTTATTTTTATTGCAAATGCTTTGCATATGAGAACGTTGTTTGAAGCATCTGTTGGTGTAATATTTATGGAAATGGCTAATGCTGGTTAACCTGTGTCAACACCAGTGGCGGCTCGTCCTAATGTGCAGATTCGCACGTGAACCCCCACAAAAAAATCAATGATTCAATTGAACAATACACATTGAACAATACTTGTTATGGCAGCACATAATGTTACCTGCCGATCATTCTCATCATTATTATTTCATTCATACCCAGCGACTATATTGCCACGACAAACCACATACATACAATTTCGCTTATATTTACTGCCTCTTGTACTAGCGATCGCACGTGCGATTTTGTGGCTAGAATTAGGGGGCTAGAGGAGCGTGCGAGGAAGCGAGGGGTGCATCCATTTAGCTCGGCTCAGTACTAGCTGGGGGTTCACACTCAGAATGTGCGATCGACAACCAATTTGATGTATTCAAACATTGTTGTCGGCGGTCAGTTCCATGCGCTGATTCGTGCTGCCGTTCGAGCGTTTTATATGGATTATTGCAATGCCTTCTAGATGTACGGGCCGTAATGCAGAATGATGACGTCAGAGCATCGGGACAAATGTCGCGAAAAACACACGTAGTCTTATGGGACGTCCGCGGGAAAATGTTAATTGTACGGGTTGTGTTAAAGTGAGTGAAATGAAAACTAAAGTGGTTTATGCAGAACAGTGCTAGTGAACAGCTAAAACACAAATTAATGCGATGCGTGCGGTATAATGTGGAAAATTCGCTACGAAATGTTTATCGGTTGGTGTTAGGTTATGTGATGGTTCGTGTCGATTTACTGTCGCGATGCAATTAATTGGTACAAACTGTACGTTATGACTAAATATTATTATTATAACGCGTCCACGCACAAAAAACTAACGTTTTATTCATATTTTAACCAAAAAACCGCTAGTGAAATCTCCGTGTCCATCGGCACTGCCTCGTGGAAATGTCAATTTTCCTAAACTCATGACGTCACGGCGAGAACGATTACGTAGCCTGACGGCCCGTACTTCTAGAAGGCATTGATTATTGTAACTATTAAGGATAATTTTAGCAATTGCCTATATTTGTGTCCGTATGATTTCAAGACACATTTGGAATTTAATCCATATACTGCACTACTAAGCATAAACATTCTATCTGCATTTTTTTCAATTTTGAGAATAACTTTGAGTATATAATCTATATACTCTATTGCATCATTCTACAAAATTTGAAAAACCTATATTTTGTACAAGTATGTTAAAATTAATATTGAAAAATGCACTCTCCATATATCTCATATATCTCTTGAATATCTAGAAAGTATTAATATTTATATAGAACCTTTATGACTAGTAGGGCAGTATATATAAATCTTCTGAAATTCTCGCTGTTAAATACTTGTAAAATGTATTCAGTATTTTAGAAGATTATCCTTGGAAGAAAGTAAATACTTGGAAATGATTTGAGCGAGTAATATCTTTTGTCGCATATTCCTGGCCTTTTATGATGGTAAGAACTATAAAACTAAATACATTTGAATGTATTGAAAGGTTTAATTATGCAAAGATAGTCTAGGCACTTAATTATATCATAGGTTTTCGGGTGTAAATATATGAAAAGTTTTATGCAAGAAGGGTTTTCTGGTTTTTTTTTTTTTATAAATTTTGGGATTATGTGTACCTAAGACTGTTTGTAAATACACTGATAAATACATGCTCAATTGTATATACTTCCAACTCAGTAAAATTACCCTGCTATTAGTCGTCTTCAGACATTCTTCCGATCACCGTGATAAGTATTTGTTTTTCTAATGATCCCAATTGACGAACTGAGATCATCTCGACTTACAGCAGTTACTTTGGACTCATCACTACATAGCAACCATAAATGATCATGTTCATTGCTTATCAAAAATTGTAATTTTTAATAAACATATATTTGGAAAATATTACATTATATTTGCATTTAGCAAGTGTTATTGTACATTATCACGGAATTATGGCACAAGACACCAGGACGGTCAAGACACCAGGAGGGTTTCTGATGAGAATACCAGATTCACTGGAAATACAAGTATCTAACATCTTAAATGTCTTGTTAAAATATGGCTGTTCAAGATTGTTAAATCGCCTTTTGAAGGATTTTATAAGTTGTTCTGTTTTTTAGAATAGTTTTCTTTTAACTCGTTCTATAGCAGTATTGCAATGTTTCGGCAAATTAATTAAAATAAATGCAACTCTTAAAAGTATAGCAAGGTAAATATTCATGTGCCGAATACATATGTTTTCGATTTGTGAACCCCCATAAAATTAGGCTACGAGCCGCCACTGGTCAACACCATACCAAATCTGCTTCACGTTAAGTTAAACCCAACCAGTAAATTTCGTTTCGATTGAATCACTGCGCTGGAAGTTATACGGGTGAAAAGAATTTTAGGGCTACCACCCTCAAAACTTTTCAAGTTTTTAAAGCGTTAATATTTGTTGTTAATTTTCATTGCAGGATCATTTCCATTTGCAAATCTAATGACATAATCGCTCAGTAAAGAAATTCCAAAAAATTACAAAAATTGTCATAGCTGGCAGCCCTTTCATGATTTTGGTACGAAATTTCTATGACATTTGGTTCACATTAAAGTCCATTTACTGCGTGAACTTCGTTCTGATTTCTACACTGGACCGGAAGTTATAGGGAAAAAAGCTTTATTTTGCTGAGCAAATTTGCAAGATTTCTGAGACAAAAATCACCATAGCTGGCAACTCTATTCTAATTTTTCAGCCAAATTTTCTTCAAATGTTACATTGAGTAATATCCAAGTATTGTATGAATCTTGTCAAAATCTGATGGCTGAATCGGAAGTTATCGGCCAAAAACTGTTTTTTTTTATTAATTTTTCAAGATGGTACCACTGGCACAGGGTTCCCCGCATTTCAAAATCACTTCTATCAGACCTGGTCGTAGTTAATACCAACATGTCCTGTAAATTTCACTATGATCGGATAATCCGGTCGTCAGTTCTCGTGAACAGAACTTTCGAGTGCTGAAAATAGAGGTGATTTGGTGATGGGTTGCCGTTCTTGTGCAAATCGGAATTTTGAAAATTTTTATTTGACATGATGGACAAAGGTTAAAAATTTATCAATGATCTGATTTTTTTGTCAAAAATCAAAAAATTTTCAGGAAGGTCAATAATTTGAAGGTTTTTTTTCAGGAGCCTGCCGTAGCTACAGGGTTACCCGCACTATCTTGAAAATCCACGTGTGCTAAATTTTAGTCAACATTAACATGCTCTGCAAATTTCACGATGATCCATTGTTTTTCTTAGAAGTAATGACAAATCAAAACTTGAAAAAAAAATCCTTGCCTACTTTAAGGCACCCTGCACCCACACACGGCTCAAAATTTCCAATTCTTTATCATAGACAAGCTTAGAACATAATTAGTTTTCATTTCCAATACTTTTCTTTAATAAAAATTTACACTGCTTGGAAATATAGGAGTATCTCAAAATTCACTAAAACGCTCGCCGCCGCCAAAAAGTTTAGGATATCTGAATTTGAGAAAGTCGCAAACCTACCTACTATATACATCTACGTTCTCCGAAAATTTCAGCTCAATCGGATCGGCCAATCCAGAGATTATCTCCCTTAATCATTTTGCTGATATATATATATATATATATATATATATATATATATATATATATATATATATATATATATATATATATATATATATATATATATATATATATATATATATATATATATATATATATATATATATATATATATATATATATATATATATATATATATATATATATATAAAGAAATATGAATTTTCAGCGAAACGAGTTTAATACTATTGTTCTTCGAACATTAGTAAAAACTGAAAAGATTTGTTATTGAGTTGTGCTATGTAAAAAGCGGCCTACGTAGCAGCCAAGAGCTGCTACGTAGCCACTCTTGGCTGTCCAATATCCATAGCTGCTTCATCTAGCTACTGCGAATTTTGACACTTGCTAAAGTGATGCTATGCTATGCTTTTGGAGCAGCTATAGCATGCACATTGAACACACCCCCGATCTAGCCCTATCGAATAGTATCTCATTGCTACATACATATACGACTTTCGCCGTTTACTCGAACGTTACGATAGGCTGCGACGTGCATTCAAACTATTGGTTGGTCGTAAACTGACTTTGTCTAGACTTATGGAATTCTTCAAGCTAATTTCCGAAACATACATTTGCCGTCGATCACGATCAGTTTGTCCCGTATAAGCCGGGTCGTCTCCAACTAAACTTTCGATCTCTTAATAACTATTTATTTCTATATATAATTAATATCTATTTCTATATACAATTAATATCTGTTTATTTACTATCGAATTATATAAAATCTATATATATTTTCTTATTTTCTCTAAAATCTGTATTCTATTGGCTACAATCATTTCCGTGACAAACTTCCAGCGCAGTCATTCAATCGGCATAATATTCACAGGATGGGTTTAACTTAACGTAAAGCAGATTTCATATATTTTTGACTATGCTGCTAACACAGGGTTTCCAGCACCAGACATTTTCGTAAATATTTAGATGCTTCCATTATACATTCATATGCAAAGCATTTACGATAAAAATACGGAAGCAATGTTTAAATTTTCCGAGTCTGGTAAATTTTTCGGAAGGCAGTCTCAAACAACATTTAGTCGCTGAAATGTTCGAAGAAATCATCGGATGAAAAAAATTCAAAGGATAGGTTGATTTTAACATGAGCTTGTGATGGTAGACTTTTTGCTGCTACGTTAGAAAAGTGCTGGCTGGACTGAACATTTTCAGCATTTATGTTATAGGAAATGCTGTCGAAAAATGGTTTTTGTTGCTTTAGGTAAGAAATTACATCTTTCGACATTTTTCGGTCACTCAAAGACAATTTCTTCGAAAATCTATTTTTCTAGCGGAGCTGATGCGCTAGAGTTTTTTGTTTAATACTATTTTCTCACACATTTTTTCCTAGCTTAGATCTTGTTCTTAGCTTGAAACAGCAATAACCAAATATAAACGATTAGAAAGTAAAATAAAATCAACAATCGCCGAACAAAAGCTCCTCATAAAATTTGAAAATGAATATACTTATCAAATGATGACGTTCAATTGGTGTTTACGCTTCAACCAATTGGAAAATAAAATAACACTGATACTGCCAGCCCAACTAACCCTCCCTTGAAATTTCATATATTCACGTGCTTTTAAATCACATGCATATTTTAAATTCAGGAACCCAAAATTTGCAGTCATTGTGGACTTTATACTCAACCTTGGCATAGATGCATCTGATGCTCCTCGCTTACCAAACGCCACGGTCAATCAGACAATCGGTTGGAATGGAAAAGGATACTACCGGGACTTATGACTCGGGCGTGTATGGTCCTGAAACAAAAAACAAACTTGAACGAGGTTGCCCGGTAATATTTCCCAAATATTTCCTCTATATGATATTGCTGGTCGCTCGTGATAACAAATACATATGCATGCATCATGTTCACTGCTTTCAGTATACTTCTAGGTACATTGCATGTTATAAACATTCAGATCTAGTATATCCTGGAGGCTTTTCACGTTTCAATAAATTCAATTGCACTCTTTTATGTTCGAACAGCCGATAATGGAAAACAC
>CANBKX010000037.1:5000-23328 GCA_947369275.1 Nemotelus nigrinus | reverse complement strand
AAAATTCGTTTTTTTATTCATCGTTATATTATCTTTTTTATGTGTATATGGGGGGTTTTTGGGGTCGAGAAATTCATTTCTGATCTTTATTTTTACCTATAACTACCGCCAGAGGGCGTTTCATGCATATTTTAACTATTTTTCGTCTATTTTCCGAGAAAAATTACAAGTTTTTCGGTAAAATTGATCTTTATTTTATTTTTTTCAACAAAAATTCAACTTAAAAAATAAGAACATGTGTAAAAAATAAAAAAAAAAATGAATTTAGTGGAAGAAAAGCGAAATAACTTATTTTTGAAAGTCTTTTTTGCTTTCAAGTCGGGGGTATTTTGCACGGCTTTCTGATGTAACTGCCATAACACTGTGTCGACTCTTTTCTAAAACACGTTTAGAAACGCTAGCCAGCAATTGAACATGTCTTTCCGTTGCTTGTATGTGTACCGGAATTCTTGGATCAGGCAATGGTGGATCATCGCATTCTAAATATTGTTCCAAATGATCATACGGAATGCTATACGTAAACGGTGGTTCGAATAAGACATCATCTCTATTTAAATCAATCATATTCGTATAATCTGTACAATTGAAGTTTATCAAAGGTTTTTGATAAACTCTAAGATGTGCCGGGTCGTACAGATTTCTTCGGTAGTGTAAAATTTTCTTGATTGCGATTTTTCGTGTCTCTTTTTTATCATCAAATAACATCGCTAACAAAATATTTTCGGAATGTGCGTAATATGAATTGTTTTTAATGACATTATTCACAACTCCGCGTAGATTTGTATCCAAATATTGTGTCCAACGAATGAATTTGTAAAATAATACACTACCGAAGACCACCGAATTATAGTACTTGATGTTGAAGTACATCGGCACATACACTTTCATTATGTATGTTGCCAAAATTTTCAAATTCCTTGATAGATTTTCAGTTGACACATACAACCGCAACAATCTATTCGCCTTGGTGAGCCAACGTGAATGTGCTATTGGTCCTGGTTTATTGTGAGATAAATCCGCAGGAACAACACCATTCGAAATTGCATTGGCCATTTTGTATAAGTACTTTGAATCGGTGGATAATTCAAATGGATCTAAATCAGGTGGCATGTTCTCTAGCACGATTATCTCGAATTCATCTACAAGCTGAAAAAAAAGAAATGAGATGAATTAAATTTTACCATTTAATAATGGAAAAAATCGATGAGAAAAATGACAAATGATACATACCGGAAGATTTTCACAAGTTTCAATTTGTTTGCCCAACGTTCCAGTTGTTGTTCGTGGTCCAGTGGTCGATGATCTTTCCAAAGTGTCAAACAAATGACGAAATGGCAGCTCGTTAAAGTGCAGCATGCACACAAACCAATGCAGCGGTCTATTCAAATGCAATTCAAATCGACGCAAAATCCCATTTCTTACGCCAGTATTTGTTGGCTCACCATCACAGCATATGCCGATTAATGCATCGAGAGCAATTTCTTTTTCGACGAAGAATGCATTAAATGTCATCAATTTGTGTTCAGCATCTTCATTTTCGACTTTTGTGTAGCCTATCAATTGAGAATTTGGTTCCTTCAAAACAACTAGATGTGGTTCTTTCACCATCCTTGCATGCAACTTCTCATCGATTTTTTCCATTGTTAAAGCATCATTTTTTCGGCCGTCGAATGAAAATGCTATCAAATTGGATGCATCATACTGCTTACGAAGCAGTTCTTCTCTGCATTTGGCCTTTTCTCGACGCACTTTATTTTTATCCATGATGATAGGATTGCCATGTGCATCTTTTACGTCAATGTCTTGCATAAGAGATGTTGCGAGTGCTGCTGCTATTCTATCAGACACACCAAATCGATCACACATCGCAGCGAAGTTCGAAGCATCGTATCTGGGAGTATACGGTCCTCGTATCATTGGCGGAATATCTTGTGGATTTGAACTTGGCTGATCTATATCAGTACTTGGTTCATATGCTGAATGGCTCTGTTCAACGCTTGTTGGTATTATTGTTGACGTTGGTGCTGGCTCTTCAACTTCTAGCACGAATTCCGGTATCGTCAATCTTCTGTCATTATTTTGATCTCGCATGAACTCTTTCAAATGATCTGGAATCAATCCACATGAGCATAATTCTGCTTTCAAGTCACATTGACATTTGCCGATGTAAAAGAATTCTTTTGTAGATTGCTCGAACGTTCTGAATGAGGCGATATTTGAATGTTTAGTTTCGATTTGATACTTGTCAATCAATGTACCCAATTTTCTAACAACACTTTGTTTGGTTAGAATTTCAACATTAAGTTGACTCCAAATTTCAATCAATTTGTCTGTTACGTGCGGTACGAATGTTTTATACGAAAACATTTTGTTTTGGAGTTTAGCACGTTCGGCCAAGAAAAAAAAACATCTTAAAATATCCTGTTTCGTTGGCAGATCGAGTCCACTCAAATCACAAGATGCACCAAAAACAGCAACATCGTGCGAAGGCAAATGCTTCAAATGACTTTCGGTACTTGTTGATGTTGTTGCGGTTTGAGATGTAGACGGCAATGCATTTGGATCCATTGTATAATTTTACTAAAAAAATTTTAAAAAACTGAAATTAGTATATTTCAAAACATTTGGTTCGAATATATTTTTTCCACCTACAAATTGGTAAATACACAGTGGTAAAAATGGTGTGAATTTTATTTATATTCAAATATCAAATTTTGATTTTCACAAAGCTTTAGCGTGTGTATTTTACGACGTCTGATTTCTTAACAATCTAATCGCATGAAGTTGTCACAAGATGTCAAACTACATCTTCGGTATTCATCGGGTTTGACTCACATACTCCTACGGCATAACTCATATGTGCCTAACTCATATATGTATATCAACAGCATTTACTCATATGTCAACCGACATTTCGCCTCTAAGGACCAGTTAATACATTATTCCAACGCACATTATTCCTACATGCTATACATATAAATACATTACAATGTATTACATATTTCAGAAAAAAGTAACCAAGCAAGAGAACAACATCGATGCCTATGTGTATTAAATTACAAAATTTTAACACATACCTTTTAATTCTTTTTGAATTTCACAATTATTCACTGGCAGGAAATTTATAATTCACTTTCACTGAAATGATGCTCAAACACTAATGAACTGAACACTCATAAATGTCATTGTGTTGTGCTCTTTCACAAAATATGTCGGTAATGATGTTTTACCGATGTTTTTTTTTAAATAAATGCGTTGTTGACTTGAAAGCAACAACACTTTGTCGCTTTTTTTCTCACTAAATTCATTTTTTTTATTTTTTACACATGTTCTTATTTTTTAATTTGAATTTTCATTGAAAAAAATTAAATAAAGATCAATTTTACCGAAAAACTTGTAATTTTTCTCGGAAAATAGACGAAAAATAGTTAAAATATGCATGAAACGCCCTCTGGCGGTAGTCATAGGTAAAAATAAAGATCAGAAATGAATTTCTCGACCCCAAAAACCCCCCATATACACATAAAAAAGATAATATAACGATGAATAAAAAAACGAATTTTGAATCAAAATGATGTTATAGGGAAAAAATCTTTTTTTGAAAAGTGGGAGACTCGAAAATCGAGATAGACCTATGGTTCCTTCGGCAAAGTTGCTTAGAATTGTCCATAGAATCATCCTAGGGGGCAGGTCTAATCGAATTTTTCGGCTCCATACAAATTGGCCCGCCCTAATATATATATATATATATATATATATATATATATATATATATATATATATATATATATATATATATATATATATATATATATATATATATATATATATATATTAGAGATGAGGCGTATATACTGGAACAGGTATATGGAACAGGTATTTTTTTGGAACAGCCAGTACCTAGTACGAAATTCAAAAATACTAGGTACGAGTATTTTTGTGGACTATACATGTAATCAAGAATTTACACAATGAATATCGTCCATTTAATTCATTTCAATCAAACAGACGTAATAGTATCCTAATATTAATATAAACTCGTATTTCATACTTGCAAGTGCTTTCATACTCACGAGTATCTCGTACGCGAGACGAAAATACTTGCAAGTACGAAAATACTCGATACGAGTTTATACTCATATCGTTCAAAAATATTCGAATACGAAAATAACGTATCGTTCCAAAATACTTGCAAGTATTTTTGGAACAGGTATTTTTGAAACAGGTATTTTTAAATACTTGCAAGTATTTTTGGAACAGGTATTTTTGGAACAGATATTTTTAAATACTTGCAAGTATTTTGGAACTATACGAGTATATACTCGTATCGAGTATTTTGGAACTTGCAAGTATTTTCGTATCGCATATTTTCGTGCTTGCGAGTATTTTGGGACTTTAGGGCAAAAGTAGCTGAAATCGGACAAAATCGGCCAAGTTTGAGTTAGAGTTGTTTGGGACATAACGGGCCAAGACCTATTGCTGTGTTACAAAAATTTACGTTTTGTAGGGGAGTAAGGGTTTTTTTTTTTAAAGTGGTCGGGAAGTATGTTAGTGATATTTTAAGGACGAAAAAATTTTTGATAGGAGAAATTGGGAAAGTATTTTATTCAATTATTCAAAAAGGTTTTAGGGCAAAAGTAGCTGAAATCGGGCAAAATCGGCCAATTTTGGGTTAGAGTGGTTTGGGGCATAACTGGCCAAGACCTATTGCTGTGATACAAAAATTTAGGTTTTGTAAGGGAGGAAGGGGTTTTTTGGTCATCATTTGTTAAAAACTGCCTTTACAGCGCTTTCTATGATTGAAAGTGATCGGGGAGTATATTAGTGATATTTTAAGGGCGAAAAAAATGTTGATGGGACAAATTGGGCAAGTATTTTATTCAACTATTCAAAAAGTTTTTAGGGCAAAAGTAGCTGAAATCGGCCAATTTTAGGTTAGAGTGGTTTTGGACATAACGGGCCAAGACCTGTTGCTGTGATACAAAAATTTTGGTTTTGTAGGGGAGTAAGGGGTTTTTTGGCCATAGTTTGCCAAAAACTGCCTTGACGGAGCTTTCGATGATTGAAAGTGGTCGGGGTATATAATAGTGATATATTAAGGGCGAAAAAAATTTTGATAGAGACATTTGGGCAAAAACGTCAATTTTTTCCAAATTTTTTTTTTTGTTCAGCATGAATTCAGGGACCTTCCTGAGTTGTTTCGGGCGAAATTTCCATACAAATCCGCGAAAAAGCGGCGTAGTTTCTAAGATACGGCAAAATGAAATCTGCCGGAAAACCGTCCGCAAAAACTGAAAGTAACTGTTCAGATCCTTTTTGGCTCCACAGTTGGCTTCTCCGGCTGTGCTGAAGTCCTCCTCGTGACTGCACTCCAACCCTACCGGGGTTGTGACTCATATCCAGCCTTACCGAAGAGGTTGGCCCCCTAGTGGGTGTATGTTTAATAGACGAAATTTTTTTTTAAACATTTCTTCATAAAATTTTCGATAAACTTCATGCTTCAGTGAGGCGAAGTGGAAAACCGACAGTGTTATATTAGCCAGGAAAAGTTTGGTATCAGAAATCGATTGATGAAAAGTCATATAGATGACAACAGGATTAGTTGGTCCTATCTTACTAAATGTTTCGACATTGGTAATTTGAAAGAATACAGGAGGTTTTCTATGCATATATTAAAATGAAAATCAAATTAAATCGATTGATTTCCCTTAGATGGCTCCTAGATTGGAGAAAGACTTTCCAAATAAGTGACCGACCATTGAAAAGTTACGGACAAGCTGCACGGACTAATAACTCAGTATCCTTTCATGGTCATCTGCACCATCACCATTCTAGCCTGGGAACTTTGTGTCTGGTGGGTGGGGGAGGGCATACAACACCGTTTTGTTACACCACTGCAAATCGTATGTACTTGTATGTAGTCATATATATATGTACGAGTACATACTTCAAAAAATACTAGCTAGTATTTTTGGAACAGGTATTTGGAACAGGTATTTTTTTGTACTCGTGCTAGGAATACCTAGTATGTGAAAATGCGAGTACGACCCAACTCTAATATATATGTAATTATAAATATGATTTTTTGTCAAAGTGGTTTTTATACTAATGTTCTTTGAACAATAGTAAAAAAAATCGAAGCCAGTTCAAATTCGCTTCGATAGGGTTTTTTAAAGGTATAGAACTTTAAGTTGGCAGCACTTTTGAATGCTACGTATGATGTGACAGCTGTCGTTCATTTTATGGTTACTTTGGTTTGCCATTTTATCATTAATAGGTTGACGCCTGAGCAACGTCTGCATATTGTGCAAATTTATTTCGAAAAAAAAACGGTTCTGTTCGAGAATCTAATGTTTTGTTTTTTGTTTAGCCATTTGGTCCAATCTCCGTAACATCCAGAGAAAGTCACTGTTTGGTGTGCTTTATAGGTCCATATGTCTTCAAAAATGCTGCTGGGAATAGAATTTCAGTCAATGGTGACCACTATAGAGCCATGATCAATGACTTTCTCGTTCCAGAATTGACTCGCCCTAAGGCAGGGGACCTCTGTTTTCAACACATTGGCGTGACATGCCTTACAGCTCGTGCAACCATCGACTTATTGAAAGAAGCATTTGACGAGCGCATAATTTCTCGTTTTTGACCTACGAACTGGCCTGCAAGATCTTGTGATTTAACCCCGCTGGACTATTTTTTGTGGAAATACGTCAAATCACAAGTCTACGCCGGCAAACCCGAGATGCTTGACTATTTGGAAAACAACATTCGCTGCGTTATTGGCGGAATACGGCCCCAATTATTGGTTAGAGTAGCCGAAAATATGACCTCTCATTTGGACTTCCTCCGTGCCAGTTGTGGTACTCACATGCCCGCAATCATGTTTAAATAAAAATGGCAAAGAATTATCTTTCCAATCAAACTAATTTCATGACAATCAAAATAATTTATCCGTATTTAATTTCATTTTAAAGTTCTACACCTCTATATAAAGAACCCTATATAAAGATAATTGAGCTCCATCACCAAATCATCCACATTTTTTCAGATGATTGAATAATTTCAAGAAAAATATTAATAAATTTTGGTTTAAAATTATTTACGCGTTTTTTATTATCATAAATATCTGTGATTCTGAAAATGAAGAAAAATATAAATAATACGTATATGCTCATCCAGTTTAGATAATTGTGTTTTACCAGGCTGAAAAAGCTACTGGTGACTGAATGCCTGTTCATTGTCACAAACAAATCTTACTTAGATAGTATAACATGTTCATTCGTTGATACTATCAACCTGTTCACAGTTTAATGAATTTGTGTCTTTTGTCTCTCAGCGTGTGAGTGTTCTAATGTACCGCTTCAAAAAAAATGAGTTTTTCATTATCACAATGTACATTTTTGTTGGCCCAAGGTACGTTTCTCTTTCAGTGTAATATTATTGCTAGCTGCTCTCTTGATACCACTGAAAAAGTTAGCATCATTACACAACGTTTCTTACTGTTTAGTGCTTATTTATTGTCTCACCTTTAAATGTGAAAATCTTTGAGATACGCACATGCAGCTTGAAGATATTTTCAACTTATGACTTCGTTAAGCTGATTTTTTTATGACGTACGATTTTTAGCGCATTCGATGGAATATAACTTTCGAGTTTCAACTGTTTAAACTCCATTCTTCAGAAACAAGGAAAACTTAAGGGGGGAAATAAATCGATCGAAAATAAAATCGAAAAAAAATTGCTAATTTCAGATTGAATTAAAATATATGTACTGTTCATTCAGAAAATGTTTAATATTAAATCCTTAAAATCCATGTTAAAAATATGCTAATGAAATATGTAATTCATAGGTGAACCAATAAAATTTATAAAAATATTTTAAATTTTTACATTAATTTTAGATTAAACATAAAAATCGATTATTTTTCAAAAAAATCACACTCTAAACATTAATAAGCAAACTATTTTTCTGAAATTACAATAATATTTAGGTTCAACGAGGAGATAATACTCTTTTGTAGATGTGGTATAAATTTGAGCCGGATCGATTCAATATTTTTTGAGATATCTTGTACGGCAGTTGAAAAAGTACTACTTTGTTTTAAAGCTCCACCGACCTGGGCAACGCCGCGCTGCCTTTAACTGACTATAAATCGAGAACTAATACGAATATCGTTTCAAAACTTTTTTTGGTTTATTTTAAGAGCATTTCAAACATTTTGATGTAATAAAAAAAATCGATTTTTTTTATCAGTTACATGTATTTTCCCCCTTAATATGCAATAATAATGTTCAACCAATGTATTTTAAGACAATTTCACTTGACAACGTAAATGAGAACGCATCTACTGCGTAAAATCAAAATTAAGTATGCAATACAGCCATCTAAAACAGTTTCCATGACATGTTTGTTTTCCATTTCAACCGAGTTCACACAGATGCACATTCTGATTTATGTCATCTAGAACGCTCGGGTAAACACTATTTTCAAGTGTCCTGAGCAGCCATTATTTCGGTCCGCCAACATTTCCATACTATTTCATGCTAAACTCAGTTAAAATTTAATCAAAACAATTACAGTTGTGCCAGTCACATCTCTGAACGTATGATAGAGAACGTTTGCCACTGCAACGACATGCACAAAACTTGATTATATTAAACAAATAACAAGAAAATCGTAAAGCGGAAGCAAAATAGAACTGCACTGCAAGGATTAACATTTACCCGAGCGGAAACACTATCGTGACAAAGATTCTGTCATAGAAGACAAAACTAATATGATAGCGATGATTATAGGGAATAGTGAAACTGAATGGCGATTGTAGTTAAAGTGATGATATCTATGGAGTTTCAAGAAAATGATTTTCTTAATAAAATATTGTGTAATTTTTTCCTATCTTCGTACCAATATTACCACCTTCAAACCGAAGGGACCTTGATAGTAAATTCTTAGGTGAAAATTTATTTCTCAGCTACATTCACACCTATTTCGAATAAAAACGATTCAATTAAACGATCATCTGTAATCCAATTTAGTTCCTTTGGGTTTCTTTTTCGTCACAAAAGCAACTGCTTCTTCCTTATTAAAAAAAAAGGTCAGAGCACCCACAATGAATCCGCATATGTATCCAGCGTTATCACCAATATTTACTAATCAAGAGGACAGTTTATCCTCAAATCATCGATACTTATCAGGAAATCTGAATTAATCTTATGTCTTTTCAAAAAAAAAAACCAAAGACTTCAGTTTGATTCTTTGCTAAAGTTAGTCAAAGGATTTCAAGCGAGAGAATGTTTTTTAAATGCAAAAATTCGGAAGCAGTTTTAATCATTGGATACTTAAGCTAGTATGTATTTGTTGGTAAATGGTTATTTGTTGGTAAACGACGCTTAGAAATGTAATCTAACCATACTATATCAAAGAACTTCTGACTAAATCAAGTAAATGTGCAAAAGATAAATTGCGAGTAATCTCTTATTGTTACAAAAACCCATTTGCCCAACATTTCTCCTCTCTCGCATGAATAAATCTATTTCCGCAACTCTGTTTGTCCAGACAAAATGAATGTCATCACTTGGATATGTTTACCATGTACGTTGCAAATATGACCGCTATACGGTGATGTATGCACTCTGAACGGAACTACAGCTTTGTTGTTGATAACATTTCCATTCTGCTGGGGATGTGTGATTAAAGTCCTGGAAATTTGGCCGAAGTGATAATGATGTACTTAATCTCCAAACTGACTTCGTGAACGAAATAGTAAATCAGGTCCACAACATTTAGTGATTCTATTAAGTCTAAGCTGAATGGACTCGATGCAGGTCTGCTTTAGTGCACATTGGTGATGTGCAGATAGAGTAAATTAAGCTGTGACATTTTGTAAACTTCAATATTTCACTGTATGAAATTAAGTGTTATTAGACAAGAACGGCTCTCTTTGTGAATCACGTGTTTAGCATACGACAATTAGATATGAATTTATAATATTTCGACCAATGAATTCAGCTTCAATTTTTGGTAATACATACACTCAGAAAAATTTCAGCATTTAACACTCTTTTAGAATCACTTTAAATCAAAAGTTGAAATCACTTTGAAATAAAAAGCGAATCTTATTTGAATTCCACTTTATTATAAAAATTTTATTTTCAAATCAAAATTTTTCCTCATTGAATTAAAAAGAAACGTATATGGCGCCAAATCATATTTGAACATTTTTGATTCAAAAATTTTCAAATATGATTTGGCTCCATATACATTTCTTTTTAATTCAATGATGAAAAATTTTGATTTGAAAATAAAATTTTTATAATAAAGTGGAATTCAAATAAGGTTCGCTTTTTATTTCAAAGTGATTTCAACTTTTGATTTAAATTTGATTCTGTTAAATGACATTTTTCTGAGTGTAGCTTTGCTCCCCTCAATTTTCATTCTGCTGCATTCGCAAACTCAAAGGAGCAGCCGAATAGACCTCTCGTGCAGTTGGGAAAAAAACATATCGTTTGTATAGTAAATTAAACCATGCGACTTCAGATCTTCCATTCGGGGACATTGACACACAAATTATGATATTTTTTTAACTTAGAACTTTCATTCTTTAAATCATCTTGCCGCAAGTTTTATATTCAACCACTCTTCATACCAACTAGCATACTGACCGCACTTATTCAAGGCGATGTGTAAACGATTTCACTGATTGAACGAAAAGGATGCTTTATTACGGTCCTATACCTTTTGCGGAACTTCCATTCCCAGCATGGTGCTTCGGATCCAATACATCCAAGGAAGCTGGCTCGATAAAAGCCAATAAGTAGTAGCTTTCTATTCGAGCCATTTGTAAAATTGGGATTCGTTTCAGCAGGAAACGGTACAATATGTGATTGAGTATAGGAAGGAATTGGAATAGATTGCTTGTAAATTACAGAAGAATTATAGCGGTATTTTGCGAGAAGTGATGTTTTTGCCAGAGATCGGATTAACATGTATGTAGCTTGACCACTAAGCCATTTGTAGGACGAGTATGTATGAGGACGATGAGAAAGACAAGGATTTTATGCTTAGGTAAGTATTTTGTGTCGGTCTAACTGCTTAGTTTGTGTGATAGAATCGATGGTGGATTACCAACAAAATAAATCTTGCAAAGATTTTTGTGTGATTGGAGCAGGAAATGACATATTGTCTGTTGATCTTCCCTTATCTCTCAATTACAATGAAATACCCGAAAATTTTTGTTAAGGATGGGGCATACTTATTCTTTTTAAGATATTTTCTTGAAGACAATCATAATGAAAGGTAACTTAGTAAATGTTTTGTTCCTTTAAATCATGAACTTCATTCCAAATAGCTGTGTGTGGAAGCTCGTGTTTAGTTTTGTGAAAAGGTAATGATGTTAACTGAACACAAAAGTACTTATGAATCCCGAATTTGAAAACGTTTATGATTGATAAGGAGTAGTTTTATTGCACAAAAAAATTTGCTAAAGGCTACGCCGTTCGATAAACGAAGCTGTATTTTCAAAGGAATAATCTCACCAAATATCTAAAATATAGTTTTTCCGCAAAAATTACTTGAAAAGGCAAAGACAAAGTGTGAATTAGTCTTTGGATATTCTGTCTTTCTTCGCCAAACAAGGGAAGTCAGCTCAAACTAAAATGGATTTAATGGCATCTGTTTCCTAAGTAAAATGGATTTAATGGCATCTGTTTCCTGTTCAAGTAAAACTACGATTTACAAGTGGCATTATCTTCTGAAAAAAGGAACGCACTCACTTGAAGACGGCTACGACCAGGACGGCCAATCGAAGTGGCCACTCCAAATGTTGTTCATAAAGTCGAGAAAGATACATTGAAAGAGTTTAGACTAAGGAAGAACTATGTCGCAGAAATGGCCGGAGTATCAGATACAACCATTTTAAATATTTTTTACGATTAGCTCGGCATGAATAATGTCAGCGCATGGTGGGTTTGAAAAGTGCTTACGCCGCCTCGCAAACAACAGAGCATGGAGTGCTGTAGTGAAGACGACTATAGAGTATTGAAGTTTTACTCAAAGAAGTTTCCAAACGAAGAAGAAATGAAGAACAGAGTTTCAGCTTACTTTCACCACAAAGACATAATATTTTTTTCTATAATAATACCAAAGCTCAGGGGGTTGCACTTTGAAGCGAATGCTTAGCTATTGCAGTAGGGAGACAGATATGGGAGAAGCCGATTACAATTTATTCCACTATTCTTTAAGTGCCATACTTTATTCTTGTGAAGTGCTGGTGTTATGCTCAGTCACCGATAAAGCTATAGTGGGCTACTTACTTAACTGGTGGAGCGCTGCCTAGCCACCGGCTATAAAGACAACACGAGACGAACAAATACAACCATGAGCATACGGCGGGATTCGAGCCCGCAGCCAGCAGATCGCTGCTTCAGATAGACGCCTTAGCAAGCAGAGCTACCTACCTCTCATTTCGGAAGGTATACATACACTAATAGGAACATACGAAAAATCTATTAGAATAGCAGGCAAACATTTTGAAAAAGAAAATAAATTTGGATTTCTATTTGCACTTCTTACTCCCCATTCCACGAACTCAAAGACTGACTCCCGTAATTCTGATGATTAGAACTATCCAATTTTTAGAGACCTGATGGCTAATACTTACCTGACCATTTTCGCTACCACTCAGAACACCCAAAGTTTTCGATTCGGGGAGGGTGTCTCTTCTCGCAGTGATAACTGTCGCTGGGACTAACGCATGCAACGCAGCTGGGTGCTTTAACAACGACTTGCAACTAAATGCGAGGAATAGGAACAAAACAGATCTTCATCTCCTTCGCGAATGCCCGGCCTTCGTTGAACGAAGTCCCTTGGCCCATATTTTTTTGCTTGTGTAGCCAAAATGGTTTTGGTGCACCAATAGACTATCAACCAGATAATCAAGGACTCATTGTAACACTCCGATAAATAAGGGCTGTGAACGACGTAATGCGGAATCACAATAGGCCCACAACGGCCGCAATCATATTGATAAGATTTTTGTGAAATATGTCACTAAATTCTCTGCGCGTCATTTAGCAATTTGTTTTCAAAAAAATTATACGTTCATCTATTTTTGTTATTTTTCCTGGTGCTGGTAAGCCTGATTTTTTTTCACAGTTTTGGCTATGTCGTCAGTTTTGTTCTATTTGTTTAAGCTATTAATTTTACTTTTATGCTGCAACTGATCCATCATTTTTTGGATTTTTTTTTCGTTTTCGTTAATGATTCAATTAGTTTCTTGTTTTGTTTCATTTTTTCTGATGAATGCATTGATGTTGGTAATGCATATATACAAAAGAATTATAATTGTAGACATTGAATTAATGCACAAATTATACTCAGATAGCCCCTAGCAGAATAACCTCTTGGGTCTATTGTGCCTCCCTTGTTTTATATTCTAATGATATCCAGAATTCTTACATGTCCTACATCCATGCATGAAATTTCGATTCTGTTTTAAGTGAACAAACGGGCTAAGCCAAGGGCTCTCTGATATTCATTTTACTAGTACTTCATTTTACTATTATCGAAGTTCAGGTAATTTTTTGAAAGTTGTAAGCGCTTCAGATTCAGCCAGTAGCTTCTGCTATTTTTTTTATCGTATTTGGCTTTGTAAAGCCATATTAGTGTGTGGGTATTATGAATAAAGTGTATTATGGTTTCTGTTAGCCTCATCGTTTCTTTCGTTCCCCTCAAGGCTGAGGTTCCATATCGACTGGAAATTATTCTGTCATGATGTAACTGCCATTAAGAATTTTTAGGCTACTTCACAAAATTTAAACTCTGATCCTTGTAGGCACTAATATAATCACTAATATATGCAGTAATTAGTCAAGTAGTGTTATCCTTCTGTTAGTCACTCAGCCACAGTTTCTGAGTGGCTTTGACCAAGTAAGCCCTTTTATCAGCTTTATCGTTCGATGCTCGGGATGTTCAATACATTCGATGCTTGGAAGTTTTTGTCTCTCTAAAATAAGCTTCGTCGTGCAACTTAGCAGTTGTCTTCTTCCTACCTGCCCGTGATATGGTACATAGGTTACTGTGCTTTTTACACACACTTGCCAACTATATCGTCAGCATCGGGCAAGTAAATTACACAAGTCGGATGCTACAATAATTTATAGTCCTGCGAGTGGTGGTTACAGTTGTAGCCTATCAAATTGAGTGGGGGCTGCACGGATCATTTCTGTGAATCCTTTCCTACAAATGATTGTCCTTTTTTACGTGTGTAAATATATGTTTAAATACCATCTACATGTTATTCAAAGCCGTTAGATACTTTTACCGGTAGATGTTTGGCTGGCAATTTTGTGGTTGTGTGTTTGTTTTCGGAGGTATTTTTTTGTTTATTTATCTTCAGTGTTTTGTCTTCTCATGCATGTTTTGTATGTTTTTGTGAGTTATTCTTCAATTTTTGAGCCCTGTTCGTCCGTAGCAGGGGCAAAAAATTTAAGAAAAATACTCAAACACATATAGAAATTAGTCGAAAATACAACACACTGATACTGAACAGGCGAGCAAACAAAAAGCATCCCCAAAAAGAAACACATAACAACAAAAACCCAAACATACTAGCCAGACATCTATTGATAGCAGTAGCTGTAATATAAAATATTACCAAGAAGAAAGGTTGAGGAGCCTACTGAGTAGAGCATTGAGTTCTTCTGTCTGAGGTCTCTGGTTCGAATCCAGGTTTGGACGAGAGACCACGCACGGAGCTTTGAATTCACTTAGCTCTAAATAGGTACGTACCTATAAATTTAGGTCAGGAGTAAAGTGACATTAATTGTGATTAAGCTCTCTACCAATTGTTATTTCTAGACCTGGCAAAAGGTTGTCATGGTATTACTTTACCTACTTTATTCTTTTCTACTAGATTTAAAATATCACTATGTAATTACAGTAAACTAGGAGTCTTACAAACAAAAATTAAAAAAAGTTTTCGTTTTCATTCGACTGTAAATGCTTGTTTAATACTTATTTTGCCATATCATTATGCTTCTAAAATTTATTCAATTCATAAATGCCGCATCAGTATAAACATAATGTGGAGCATAATTCACTCCATCTCACATTCAATGATATCTGCTCTGGAGCTTTTTCAAAATCTTGAAATATACTGACTTAATGGAAATCGAACGATAGTTATTTTTTCAAGCTTTTTTTCTCATTTATGTTTACAAAGGACTGTCGATATTTGAAAAGTTTTTGGGAAAATCTTAGGATTAATAGCAGTATCTGTTCTTCCCAGGAAATAACTTTGAAACTCAGTTTCCAGCGCATCTGAATGGAATTCAATAAAATTCTACTTTTAAAATTTTACATTTCGTTTGGATTTTTCTAGGCGATTCAAAGTGAAAAATTTTACAGGAATTTTCTAATTATGTTGCTGTGAACGTTTCCTTTATATTTACGCTGTGAAATAATTTCATTATTATTGGGCAGCACTTTCATGTTTTTTTTCTTTTTGTTGTTATCATTTCTGAATACTTAATTTGACTGTGACATGAAACTCTATATATAAATTGTTTTAATTGTGTACCAATTTTTTCCTAGCTTGTGAAAATATTTTAATTTAAATCAATTTTTTCCTTTTTGAAGCTAGATTTATTTATTTATATTCGACATATATCGATATTTCGAGGGTAATCTGCCCTCTTCTTCAGTGTCTATTGATCTAATCTTAAAATAACTTAGGTAGTTTATTTAAGGTGCTTGCTTTTAAAGTATTGACTAATACTAATTACCTGCTAATTACCGGCTAATTGACTATTAATTATGTACTTAAGTACTTTTTACTATCTTTATTAATTACATTATCATCATAAAATATCTGTTTAAATTAACCTGAACAATGGTGATACACAGTTTCCTTGGTCTGTGTTTAGTCGCTTATCCATCGGGGTTTTCCATATGTTCAGGCTTTCATATGCATCCAGTTTTCGTACCTGCTGTACTTCCTTAATCACCTCCACGTTGTCCCACGTTATGCTGTGCTCCTCCTCCAGGATGTGTTTTGCTACTGCTGATCGTACTACTGTTGTGTTCCTTTTCCTTGCTGAGGCTGCTTCCCGTTTATGTTCGGTTAGTCTAACACCAACTAACCGTTTCGTTTGTCCAATGTATACTTTGTCGCATTCTGGGCAAGTAATTCTGTATATTCCACATTTTTCCTTTTTATCTTTTTTGTCTTTCACGTGACATAATTTTGTACTTAATTTTTTAACCCTACTGGTCGGAACTGCTTTAATGTCAAAGCGTTCAAAAAGTTCCTGAATTTGCTTGAATATTGACGTAAAAATGATTGGAACTCTTATGGCTGGTTTTTGTTTTTCTTGTATAAAGAGCGTCGTTAACAGATCACGCTGTATTTTGTCCTTCTTCTTCTTGATAAGGTTTCCAATTATTTTGTCGTCAAATCCATTTTTTCTCGCGGTGTCTTTAATATATTCCACTTCTGAGTGAAAACTTTCCTGATCCATGGGTACTGTTAATAGTCGGTGGATCATTGAGTTGTAGGGCGCCATTTTTTGGGAATGCCAATGATCAGACGTGTTAGGTGTTGTTCTCTGGGTGTGTGTGGGCTTCCGGTAGATATTAAACCTAAGAAAACCTTCTTCTCGTGTAACTATTAAATTCAAGAATGGTAGTTTCCCATTGTTTTCGACTTCTATTGTAAATTTGATATCTTTATGTGCTTGGTTCAACTTCTTCAAAGTTTCTGCCAAAGCATTCTTTTTTACGATAGCTAGAATGTCGTCCACATATCTAATCCAGACACGGTGAAGGGAACCTTCTTCATGAAGTTTCTTCTCCAGTCTGTCCATAAATATCTCGCTCATTAGTGGGGATAAAGGATTTCCCATGGCAACACCTTTCATAGCTTTGAAGTATTTCCCCCTGAAAGTAAAGTAACTTTCATTCATGCAAACCGAGGCAAGTTTCAAATAGTCTTTAGCCCTCTTCCTCCCTTCCGGTGAGCTATTCTTCTCTAATAGCCAGTCTTCAAAGAACGAGAGTGCTTGTTTTACCGGCACGCTTGGGAATAGAGCCTTGACATCAAATGATACAACTAACTCATCTTCCCCTATTGCTGCCACTCTTCCAAGTTGTTCTATCACCTCGTCACGATTTTTGACTGTTCTATCGCTTAACTTCCCTAAGGACCTACACTCGTCTACTATCCACTTTGCGATTCTCCTTGTCGGAGCGTTTGTAGCGGTTATAATTTCTCTCGGGGAGTACAATAGTGATATTTTAAGGATGAAAAAATTTTTTATGGGGAAAATTGGGCAAAAACGTCGAATTTTCCCAATTTTTTTTTTTTTTGTAGCTTGAATTCGGGGACCTTTCTGAGCTGTTTCGGGCGAAATGTCCCTACAAGTCTGGGAAAAAGTGGCCTAGTTTCGAAGATACGGCATAATGCACAGAGGAGAAGCCAATCATCGAACCGAAATGGATTTCAACCTTTTCTTATTTAGCAGTTTTAGTGCTACTTTCAGTTTTTCCGGTCCTATGTATAATAGGATATAGTACTGCGGTTTTTTGCCATATCTTCGAAACTAGGCCACTTTTTCCCAGACTTGTATGGACATTTCACCCGAAACCGCTCAGAAAGGTCCCCGAATTCAAGCTACGCAAAAAAAAAATTTGGGAATATTCGACGTTTGTGCCCAATTTTATCCATAAAAAATTTTTTCATCCTTAAAATATCACTATTGTACTCCCCGACCACTTTCAATCATTGAAAGCGCGGTAAAGGCAGTTTTTGCCAAATTATGGCCAAAAAACCCCTTACTCCCCTACAAAACCGAAATGTTTGTATCGCAGCAATAGGTCTTGACCCGTTATGTCCGAAACCACTCTAACCCAAAATTGGCCAATTTCAGCTACTTTTGCCCTAAAAACTTTTTGAATATTTGAATAAAATACTCGCAAATACGAAAATACTGGATACATGATATGCTTTCAAACTGCACTATCTAAAAGCAGATTTTATTTTAACATACTTAACAGCATGAGAAAACTCAACTTCGTATAATATTTGATCATACACTTTGATCAGACTTAATAGTTTTAGCAAAACTACCAGCCATTTATACATGATATATGCTAGCCATAAAAATTTCCATGCATATCTGATCATTACATTCCATATGTATGCACACGTAAAAAAAATCTACTAAATAGTATATCCAAACCATTCAAATCTATTCTTCACAAGCGGTTCTACAAGCGTACTGTGTATACTGGTGTGCTTACACACTAACATGCCCACCGCCACCAAAGATTTAA
>CANBKX010000037.1:0-2500 GCA_947369275.1 Nemotelus nigrinus | reverse complement strand
TTTCAGGTATCACGCCTGGAATCGTTCAAGTTAATGTTCAGATAAGAGATGCTAGTTTGCATGAACAATAGAAAACTTCCATAAAGTAAATTAAGTTGGATTTATGAGGCGAAAATAAGTGTCAAGGGATATTTAAAAGTTCAACATAGTATTACATTGGTTTTAAAAACATATTTCGACAACATTTTATACAGTGAATAACGATGTCCGAAATACTTGATCCAAGATGAGTAGAGAGATACAAAAGCGTTAAGTTGATCATAGCAAACATTTTTTTTTCATGTATAAACTTTTTGATACAATTCTGCAAATATGTTTCATATTTTGTTTTTTTGACTTACAATATCAAAACGGTAGTCAACGTTGGAAGTCAGTTGCAATAGGTTTTCTGTGCTGGTAATTTGCATCCGATTTTCAGAAAATCAATTAGTTTTGGCTGCCAAGTTAATTTACTGACCGCCGAGGTGCTTTGCGTATAGGTTGACCTACATACAAATGGAAGTAATTATTTGATGACTGGAAGCAAATAACGCTGCTTACTTGAATTAATTACTGTCAAATGGTGGCAAATAATACGAGGAAGTATGGATTACGAATGAATTTGGATACTTTTGTCTAATTGAAGACAAAACGAGACAAAGCGAAAATTCAACCAAGTGAATTTGCAAAAAGCAATTAGACAGGTAAATAGATAATTGAATTTGATCACGGTTCCCTTCTTGTCTATAAATCACCATAGACAACGTATATCATTTCTACAGCATCGAAGCCGAGCATATTGAAACGGGAAACTCGATCGTTTTGCGGAATCAGCCTCCGAAAGCAGAATCAAATTGGAATTGTTTTTGCGGGATGATTAAAATTGAACAACTTTTTATTAACATTAAAAATTTTAATCTACATTGAAAATTCTATTTTGACAAAGTGGTTTCGAAAGTATGCACTGTCTCTCATCAGACACCAGCACACAGTGCATACTTGACTGGCGTGACCACTCGCAGTTGGAAATCATTACATTTGTATTTATGCTAGTTGTGACAAATTTTAACATCTCCGACTTATATCCATGGATATAATTTTACTTAGTAAAGGTAATTGAATTTGATCACGGTTCCCTTCTTGTCTATAAATCAGCATAGACAACGTATATCATTTCTACAGCATCCAAGCCGAGCATATTGAAACGGGAAACTCGATCGTTTTGCGGAATCAGCCTCCGAAAGCAGAATCAAATTGGAATTGTTTTTGCGGGATGATTAAAATTGAACAACTTTTTATTAACATTAAAAATTTTAATCTACATTGAAAATTCTATTTTGACAAAGTGGTTTCGAAAGTATGCACTGTCTCTCATCAGACACCAGCACATAGTGCATACTTGACTGGCGTGACCACTCGCAGTTGGAAATCATTACATTTGTATTTATGCTAGTTGTGACAAATTTTAACATCTCCGACTTATATCCATGGATATAATTTTACTTAGTAAAGGTAATTGAATTTGATCACGGTTCCCTTCTTGTCTATAAATCAGCATAGACAACGTATATCATTTCTACAGCATCGAAGCCGAGCATATTGAAACGGGAAACTCGATCGTTTTGCGGAATCAGCCTCCGAAAGCAGAGTCAAATTGGAATTGTTTTTGCGGAATGATTAAAATTGAACAACTTTTTATTAACATTAAAAATTTTAATCTACATTGAAAATTCTATTTTGACAAAGTGGTTTCGAAAGTATGCACTGTCTCTCATCAGACACCAGCACACAGTGCATACTTGACTGGCGTGACCACTCGCAGTTGGAAATCATTACATTTGTATTTATGCTAGTTGTGACAAATTTTAACATCTCCGAATTATATCCATGGATATAATTTTACTTAGTAAAGGTAATTGAATTTGATCACGGTTCCCTTCTTGTCTATAAATCAGCATAGACAACGTATATCATTTCTACAGCATCGAAGCCGAGCATATTGAAACGGGAAACTCGATCGTTTTGCGGAATCAGCCTCCGAAAGCAGAATCAAATTGGAATTGTTTTTGCGGGATGATTAAAATTGAACAACTTTTTATTAACATTAAAAATTTTAATCTACATTGAAAATTCTATTTTGACAAAGTGGTTTCGAAAGTATGCACTGTCTCTCATCAGACACCAGCACACAGTGCATACTTGACTGGCGTGACCACTCGCAGTTGGAAATCATTACATTTGTATTTATGCTAGTTGTGACAAATTTTAACATCTCCGACTTATATCCATGGATATAATTTTACTTAGTAAAGGTAATTGAATTTGATCACGGTTCCCTTCTTGTCTATAAATCAGCATAGACAACGTATATCATTTCTACAGCATCGAAGCCGAGCATATTGAAACGGGAAACTCGATCGTTTTGCGGAATCAGCCTCCGAAAGCAGAATCAAATTGGAATTGTTTTTGCGGGATGATTAAAATTGAACAACTTTTTATTAACAATAAAAATTTTAATCTA
>CANBKX010000036.1:0-15348 GCA_947369275.1 Nemotelus nigrinus | reverse complement strand
GGGGGTCGAGTAAACGCAAAACCTGCGCCTGAAATCGCTGTACGGACCGATGAAGAAAACCTGCATGCAGTGGAAACTGACCCATCAATCAGTATTCGACGCTTGGCGTTGCAGTTTAACGTGTCTACATGGAAAGTTTGGAGTGTTTTAAAACCAGCCCATTTACATCCCTACCATCACACACCAGTGCAGGAGCTGCTACTGATCGATTTGCCCAAAAGGATGGAATTCTGCAATTGGCTCCTTGAGAAACAATTAGACAACGAAAATTTTTTGAGCACCATTCTCTGGACGGATGAGTCCTGATTTACCAGGGACGGTATCACAAACTTTCACAATTTACATACGTGGGCTGAGAGCAATCCACACACGAAGGAATTCATCGTTTCAGCATAGGTTCAGCGTAAATTTATGGGCAGGAGTGATTAGTAACGATTTAATTGGACCTATTAGGCTCTCGCCTACTTTAAATAGTATCAATTACTTACATTTTTTAAGACATGATCTGCAGGACTTATTGGAGGATTTTCGGCTGCAACGATTGGCTTCCATGTTTTACCAACACCATGATGCTCCAGCTCACTATGGCCGACCAGTCAAAGATTGGTTGAATTCCAATGATACCAATCGCTGGATCGGTAGAAATGGACCAACACACTGGCCTGCGAGGTCTCCTGATCTAACAGTTATGCATTTTTTTGCGTGGAGACGGATGAAGCAACTTGTCTACATAACGGAAGTATCAACATTGGAAGACCTAAATATCAGGATCGATGCGGCTGCAACAGAAGTGAGGCAGCAGCTGAGAAGTATGAATATGAAAAGAACGCCGGCGAAACGAGCTTTAGCGTGTATTCAAAATGAGGGTGGCCATTTTGGAAATTTACTGTAGCTCAAAATTTTTGAAATAAAGCATAAAAACCATTATTAAATTCTTTCAGTTCAAGCAAAGAATGTAGATCGGAAACGAGGGCCACTTTATGGCATATTCAGTTTTTAAGCCATACGTATTTTCGCTTACTACTTGCAAAATGATAAAACCTGTCATAAAATATGTATACAACTTTTGTAGCCAATTATATCGCCTATAAAAATATAAAATTAAAATGGCATATTTCAATGAGGTTTTCTGAGAAAAACGAAATTGAATACAAAATTTTCGGGGTAGAAGTACCAAAATTTTGTGTTTTGAAGTAAATATCTCAAAATTACTAACAGTAACAATTTAGGACGTTACACCAAATTTAAGGTAATTTGATTCCATAAAAAAACAAGCCACAAAACTTTGCGTTATGATTATTAGTTTTCAAGATATAACGATTTAAGTGAGTCAGGGTACAGGTCCGAAAAACTTTTCTAGACCACCCTGTAACTCCGCAGATTTTGAAAACCGGACCACCCTTTAGAACGATTTTTTGCTCAAAATATATCAAGGAATGCGTCCATACAAAATTGTCCACCGAGTACCAAACACCCTGTATATAAATATATATATTGATGATTCATTATGAGGTTTGATTTTCAGTAGGCTTTGTCTGACAGATTACTCGTTACTCCTGCCAAACTGTAATGTAATTTTTATTCAATATTGTTTGACAAATCATCATGGATATGAAATGAAAATCCTCTTGGAAATACGAAAACCAGCTGTTTTATCGCGAAATTTCGTTCAGTGATGAGGCGCATTTTTTGGGCTGAGGAACAACCTAAAGGACATCAACAGCTACCACTACACCTACGGAAATGCACAGGTTGGTGTGGTTTATGGGCCGGTGGAATCATTGGCGACCGCTTATCACACCATGATAACGGATTGTTTGATACCTGAAATTAAAGCCCGTGGTATCGGTGAACTTTGGTTTCAACAATACGGCGCTCCTTCGCATACAGCGACAGAAACAATGGACTTATTGAGAAATAATTTTGGTGAGAACCTGATTTCAAGTGTTGGACCAGTAAATTGGCCACTTAAATCGTGTGATATCACACCTTTAGATTATTTTTTTGGGGGCTACACGATGTCTCTGGTCTTCAGGGATAAGCCAGCTTCATTCGACGCTTTGGAAGCCAACATTACTCGTGTCATTCGAGAGATAGCGGTCGCTATGTTGGAACGCCTCGTCCAAAATTGAACCCTGATATGAACAATTTACAGCGTAGTCGCGATCAACATTTAAATGAAATAGTCTTTAAAAAGTAAATGTCATAAATTGTTCTTTCGACTCACAATAAAATTTTTGAAATAGAATTCAACTTTATGCCTTTTATTTGAGATTAAAAACCAAACCTCATAATTAATCACCCTATATATATATACAGCTCCGGCCATAGGGAAACATTCCTATAGCTTACTAAGTTCGAACGCGATTTGTCAATGTATGTATTTATCGATATGTCATACCCTTTATGTTAGTTTTTTACCTGTATCGATAGCAATTAGCCGATGTTACTTTTAAAATAACAAAAGGTCAATAAAGAGGTGAAAATCCTATGGCTTCGAGTGGACATGTAATTAAAAACACTGTATTTTAGTATAAATAAGATTTCATGCAAATTCGTTATGATCAGTTTGAAAAAGGCAGTTGCGGTCGTTGCAGTTTAAACGTGAATTTCAAAGTTTTAAAAATGTTTTTAAAAATCTTAAAGTTTTGAAAAGTCAACAACGCTGAGAAAGGCTAAAAGTGGCACTCGTCTATTAAGAAAAAATATTGTAGACCTGAGACATTTAGGCTTGTTCATATCGATAAATTGCCTGCCGCCTTAAGTGTTCAAAGAAAATGATTTACGGAGCATTGAAACACGTTAAAACGCAGAGGACTGTCCAAGATATTCCCCGGGCTGAAATAGTTCGAAACGAAACTCATAGTATGGGTAGAAAAATTGTTCGCAAATCGAAATGGAGCTCAAAAAGATCAGCTGTCGAAATTAATCTCCGACTCTTCGAAGAAAGTCGCGATATTTCGGTGAGAACAGTCAGAAGACGTCTTGGAAGATCCCCCTGCTTACGGCAGCTAATCGGAAAAAACAAATTGGGCTCGAACGTTAATGTAAACCAAGGAAAAGTAAGACGACATCTTTGAAAATATCATGTTGCCATGGGCTGAGGAGAATCTTCCTATTATGTAGAAGATAACATGGGAGTTTCTGGAGGACAACAACGTTATCATTTGACTGGCTATCAATGAGTCTGGACTTAACTCCAATCGAGCACTTGTGGGGAGACATAAAACAAGCTTTGATCATAGCAGTACGAAATTTCACAAATATGGACCAGTAGTTCGAAGCGGTGAAAGAAGCAAGGACATTCATTTCTGTGGTGAGATGCAGGGCACATAACGATAATACCGAATCGCCTACAAGAGGTTGTGAAGCAGAAGGGTTTCTCGACACATAATATATTTTTTTTTGTATTTTATGGTGTTCGTTTGGTAAAATATTTGCATAAATAAATGAATTTTAAAATAATTTCTAAATACGTGTCCTCTCGAAATCTTTGGTTTTCTAGGACTTCATTGCCCTGTCGTCCGTTTAGATGAAGCATCGGCTAAACCTATACCTGCCTCAATTGCCATTGAATTAACTATAAAAAATAACTAACTGTAAAGTAAGTAACTGTCATTGTATGCCAATAAAAAATGTTTCTCATACTAAATATTTAGGAGTCACAATTGACCAAATGGGATCACCTAGTACAAACCTCGATAAATAAGTTAAGAAAGTTGATACCGCTTTGCTTCGAAGTTCGACCTTTTCTAAATATAAAGGCCTTAAGATCATTTTATTTCACTTTAATCCACTCAGCTCTGCAATATTCAATCATCGCGGCGTAGCATCGCAAAGCCCGCTACCCTATAAAAAATTTAAGAGCGAAATTAAAAAAATTATTGAACTAATATATCTGTTAAATCTATGCCTATTTCTTTTCCTTGTTTTATTTATCTTTATTTTGTTAAATTTATGCGTGTAATATTATATTTTTTCCTATTTCTTTTTGGACTATTTAGCTATTATTAATATTATTAAGAATATTTAGTTATTTTTTTAGGATTACTTTACTATTATTTTGTCATATTTTGTGTTTATGAATAAAAAATTGTTAGCTGACTCCTCACCCCTAACACAAGGTTTAAACCTTAACAGGGGGAGTAGTGCAATTGATAATGTATAATACCTAAATTATGAAAATAAACGCACTATTATATTTAAAAAAAAAAACTATAAAAACAAAATAAAAATGCATTTTGCAGATATACATTTCATAGATAAGTGGGTCAATTATTTCAAATATATATGCAAAAAGATGAAATTTAAAATATTATATTTAATTCTACCATTTTTCATTTATTTGCAACAATTACACTTAAAAATGAAAGCAAAGAGGATGATTGTTCCGAGGGTCAACCCTATTGCTCCTAAATTTCAGCCTGCTGCAACTCTTCTTTTTTTACCCTTTTCTTGTCTCACACCAGAGAGGCATGTAAAGTAAGTACTATTCCACATATAGCACTTAAAGGCGGCTTTAGATATGCTGTGTTTGTCAAATACCGAGCACCTAGTTTGGCAAACTTCGCATTTGTGGTTGGGTTGCTCGCCTAGTGCTTGCCCTAGGCCAAGCACAAACATTCGGGTGCTCGCTATTCCCGTAGTTTGTCGAACTTTCAACTCACATCAAAGTAGACGAGCACTGTGTTTGGGTATGTTCGGATCCCCGCTTTAGACATTCGGTATTTGTTGCGGTTGTTGATAAATACTGAAAAGTGTCAAACACAACATATGCAGCTACTTTTTCTGCGTTTGTCAAATCCATATTAAATGACATAAATTTATTTAATTATTTACTCAGAGATGCAGCAACTATTTCGTAATTTTTTACAAGAAAATGGCGGGAGTGAACAACGACGACATGTTCCAGTTTTGGCAAACATTCGGCAATGCCCGTGCTTGGCATTTCGCAATCACCAAGCCAAAATGACTTGACTGGGTGGTCGGTATTTGGCGAATAGGAGGTGTTTGACAAACACCGCATAGCTAAAGCCGCCTTAAGATTTAGTTTTGAGGAGTTTGATTTTCGTAGTGAGACGAAAAAGTTTTGGGTCTCCGACCTTTGCAGTAGGTAGTCATTAATAGTATTTGTCCTTTATTTTATTAAATTTTCGCTTTACACTCGCATATTTACTACGTAGATATTTAGTATTCGGCGTGCGAGTATTTATTCATGATATATTTTTAAAAATAGCAGCTAAGTTTATTGATTTTATTACAGTCACAAATCCATTCAAACTTTTCAACAACCATTTTCCAGCCACCGCTGAAAAATTCTGACTGTTTCATTAAAGTGAAACGAATCTAATGGATTCATTCATGTCAATTTAATAAATCATAAAATTACTAGTAGCAATTTCAATCCTACCTGCCATATCTAAAAAAAAAGCATGTATAAATATAAAATAGTTCGAGAGAGAGAGCAGCGCCCCGCATCAGTAGTAGGACCACTAGGACCACTTGGAAGGAACGACCTACGAGGAAACTTACGATCCATTTAAAAAGGTCGAGGTGATGACCAAATGCACGAAGTTTGGCTAATAGGGCTGGGTGTCAGACTCTGCCACAAGCCTTCGCGATACCTAAAGAGACGACTATGGGACTCGCTGGAAAGGAATAATGTAACTATCTAAACTAACTTTATTTAGAATGATTTTTTTTTATTTAATGGAATATTGCTGTTGGTAAAGATCTCATGCCATATTCATTAACAAGACTAACTCTAACCATGATTTGAGTTGGCTGCCTGCCTGCACTTGGGTAAATTCAAAGCAAAACTGTCTGGAACTCTATATTTTGATGCAGAGGTAGCTCGGAAGCCTGCTCCTTTCAACCTTGTTCCGGCCAATTTCTTAATTCAATACACGCGCAAGTGTTTAAATAAATCTGTAATAGAGATGGGCAAAATGCCTCATGACACGTGAGGCATAGCTCTTTCTTACAGTACAGCGCCTGAAAAAAGCACAGCATAGTCTGTGAGCGAAAGCTTTCGTTTGAATAAACTTAATGAAATGCGAAGCGAACAGTGTACTGAGAGTACGGCGCAATACTGTAAAATACTCTAAAAAAGAGCGATCAGTGGTGTGTCGTGAGGCATTTTGCCCATCTCTAATCTGTAACAGACTCAAGATGTTATTAATGATTATATTGTAAGTTGCATTGTTAACGCATGCAATTTCGCATCATTTTTCATATCCTTTTTCATATGTTTTCACAGCATATCCGCCATGCAGCACGATGTATGTTGTACACATGCCACAAGGACATATAACGACACATAACGGGCACCTAATGAAAACATATTCAAGTTATGGCATTTTAATGACGAGCCAGTGTTTCTATTCTTTTGAACTAGTGTAATAGGAGTAGTGGTCGTCGCTGTCGTCATTTTCAGCGTCATCGTCGTAACAACAAAGCTACAACTACCTTTGAAAATTTTTAATAGGATTCTGAATAAGAAATAGCCTGTGAATCATATGCATAGCTCCATGCTTGCGCGAATACTACATTTTCTAAGTAATCCTCATTTAATATTTATTTAACTCTAAATATTAAATAATATTCCAGAAAGGGCCGTCATATACGAGAACAGATACATGCGCCAGTGCCTGGCGTGTAGTCGAAGTAATAGAATGAATGGAATGATGAAATAAGGGTCAGGCTACGCTGTGATATGTTGTCAGTCGCTGAAGGTCCCCGGAAACGTGTGTGTTTGTAGACTGTGTACGGCAACTTTCTAGACTATCTTCTCCTGTCACCTTGTTTTCTGTTCGCAATACTTCCAGCTCGAAATGAGTGTCGGTTGCAGGTTATTCCTTTGTGTAGATGGCAATGGAATGCGCTATTTCATGCATTCATCCTACGAAATAGATTTTTATTCAGGTTGTTTGGAATATTTTTCCGTTTATTATTTTTACTCACTTACAAGCTGCGAAATGGCGTCTACTGTTCGGTGGTAGTTTAGATCGCCCAACGACAAAATATGTCCTCAAATCCGAAATTTCTTCTGACTCTTTAAAATGTTCATGAAAATACTGTTCATATATTCCACACACTTAAATAAATCGGAAATAATCTCCCGGTTTACTTTTGCCTACAAAAGGAGTGCATGCATGATTTTCATAGCTTTATCAACCAAAAGGCGGATTTAAAGTAATTATCAGTGATACTTTTGTTTATGTGTGTCTATTCGAAACTGTGCTTGAATTCCGACTCGCGTAGCTCAGCAGAAAGAACTAGAGGCAATTACTACATACGAATGCGCACATGTTTTCGGTTGTCTTTGCAGCAGCATCCATTCGTGCGGCCAATCATGTATAGATTAATACATTCAAGACATAAATCTAATCATTTTCGACTTTCGCTTTTTCTACGATTTCAACATGAAAGCAAATGATTCGTCGTTCGAAAAGTCTTCATGAGAATTGAAAAGAACCACGAGGAACAGAACGATTTCAAATGGAAAATTAATATTTGAAAGTTTATTAACCCTTGTCTTGCCCTGATCGCCGCCTGCATTTTATATGTATTTGATTTATCGTGGATTGAGAAGGGTGCGGAGGCGACGATTGAGTGGATGGATGAAAATGTTCGGACGCGACCCAATCATTCTTAACTTAATAGCCCAAGTCCGTATTACACTTTACTGCTTTGAAGTTTCAAGTACTTACTCCAGACGTTATTCGAGATTTTATTAATATTCGACACTGTATCTGCTTATGATGATTCCGTCTTATCGTACGGTCAATTTGAATTATTTTAATAAATCATTCTAACTCACGACTTCTAAGATAGCGGAATCAATACAAAATCTATGTTTGCGCTATCAACGTCAAACCCATCAACCACCCTGTATAAACTTAATTCTATCTCGAATTCGTCCAAATAAGCCGTTCTTAGACACTTAACGTAGATATCTTGCGCGCCCAAAACATTTGCCACTCGACTCAATTAATCGCAACAAAAAGATTTTTTATCCACACACAGAGATAAGAAGTTACAAGCACACGCTTGTTGAAATTGAGCCGACAAGGCACGCTGATTTTAGCCTTATCGCAAATATTTGATTTGTCGATTATTATTTTTTTCAAGAAACTCGACAGAAAATAATTATTCAGCTATCAGGTGTGTGTGCTATACGTATTTATAAACGGGTACGGGCGGCCTAGTATTATTGTATTTTACCTCAAGTTTCCTAGGCGGAATATTGGTGCGCAACGAATAACATTTAAATCTATCTAAAGTCGTGCGATAATTAAATTGTTTACACCACAATATACATGTGTAATTGTAAATTATTTACGGCGGCGAAGCCACATGTTTCTCCGAGGTAAAGGGGGGACGTCCGAAGCAAATAAATTGTATTCTATTAAAATATGACTTTATGGGAGTGAACGACTTCCGTTTCGAGCGTTTGCTTATATGATGACGACTTTTCTTAATACGTTTTCCGTGAAGATCTCACTGGTGTTATTTCAAAAACGAATACGATAAGCTCATGACTCAATTGCAATGTGGCGGGTATTATTTCGACAGAGTTGGTTTTCTTGAGTCATCTTCAAAAGACACCAGCAAATTAGCGTTTGTGTGTGTGATTACATACACACAAATGGCAGATTTCTCAATTTGAATCATCTCATCTTTATTTGGCATTACTTTCTGAACTCATTTGTTTTATATTTACAAAATGAGCAACGTTATAAAATGAGAGGAGTTTCTTTGTATTCGTGTAGAATATTTATAGCGATATTTCTCGGTGAATTTTCGTAAATATATTTTTTTACTTGGAACTGCAAGGTACTATGTTAAGCTTGAGACTTGGTCTTGTATTTCTCGAGGCTCTCTTCTCTTCATTTTTGATACGATAGTCGAGTGATCGTGCTCGTATTCCAATAATCGCATTACATCCCTTCTTATCTACTTTAATAATAACTTCGAACGCATTGTACACAAAAAAAAACTTTATCCCTACGAACTACACTTCCTAGCACATGAGCAGCATGATTTTGCTAAGGGAAAATCTACTCTTACCAACCTTTGAACATTCATGAATATTGCCTGGGAACAGACTATAGTATGGAGTGCAGGATGTGAATAAATGCATGCAGCGTATCTATTTCGACTCGTTGAAGTTGAAGATCCTAGCCTCCTTGTGGTAGCTGTGGACACCAATCTTTCCTGAAAGAAAATCCCTTCCAAGACCCAAGCGAGCGATCGATCACCTGTCCCGTAAAAGCGTTCCGAAGCGTCTATCAGGAACCAAACAACATGCTTCGAAACCGGACTGATACCACTAGTACGACCCCGCATTCGAACGCGGCTGAACGATTTAAGAATTTTCTCACGGAACGTTAGAAGCTGCACAGAGTTCGAACTGCACAGCAACTGGCCGATGTCCTGCCTTCAGCAACTGGCCGATGTGCTGCCATCATCGGCTTGAACACTGTCAATGTAGGCTACGCATTCTTCGCGTGCCAGGCGAATTCATGATCATCAACCTAATAAACTACACAGGAGTCGGCTGACGACGAAAAAGAAACATACTACGGGCAAATCAAGCCGACCCCCCCAAGACTGCCCAAGGTATGATTATACTTACGGATCTGAACGCAAAAATAGGACGGGAACCGGTATTCAGGCGATATGCAGGCTTCCAAAGTTTGCATGAGGACACCAATAGACTTAGAGTCACAGAGCTAGAACGCCGCCAATACTCTGATGATGATACGAGCGTACCGAGGCTAGATCATATAGACTAATAAATAGCACGGAAAAGGCGATATTTTCCGATAGTAGAGAAGTGTATGATGTGGAGGGTTTACGGATCAGCTGGTGCCTGATCCGTGAGGGCGCGCTAAATAAGTATGTTTTTCCATATGCGAAAGTGAGAGAAGCATTTTCTCGGCCCTGATACATCAACCAATAAGAGTTGAGAACGTGCTGTTGTGCGTATGATCCCATCAAGAAATAGTTAGCGCAGCGAACATTCGCTGGCGACAAACAACATAGTACTCCGCGTCAATTATCTTATTGCCGACCATTTTAATACACAGACTAGGTTTTAAGAAAATTAATATTGCGTAAAACGCTAATTGTTAAAAAGGTGTTTTTGCAAAGTATATGCATATTGCCTAGTGGGAATAAAAGAACGTATCTTATCGTAGCATTGCCGCTGGCGGGGTATTTTTTGTCTTGTTTCAATTTTCGAAATCGGGTACTGCTATCTATTTTTCGCAATTTGTGGGGTAATGTCGTAATTTATATCGCAAATCACGTGCTTTCCATGCTATTTATTAGTCTATATGCTCTGCCGAGGCTCCAACGTAGTCTCAGATTACTATCTTGTGAGTTTAGTTTTGTGAGCTCGGTTTGCCCTGCATGACGAGATTACTAGTAACATCTTTGATATTGCGTAAGGGAATATTTACTATTTCGTACTATGTACATTGTTGGAATACCATTGTGTGTGGTTGCTTACTTTTTTTGCACCACGGACGTTGTTTATCAACCACGCGTCATGGTACATAAAAGTAATCAACAATTTTCTTATAGTTGTTTTAACTATAGCCCGTAGTTGACGCAAAAACAACTAAGGAAAATTGTTGATTTTACCAAGATTTTTCTCTCAGTGTAGGAGCATCACATTGTTGATTATTTCTTATAAGATATATACTTTCCTCCATCCTGCAAGAGCGAATATTCCCGTACGTACTATATGTGCTCACAAACTCATCAGCACGAAGATTACTAACATTCTCTGCCTTCTTAATTTTCACTTGAATTAGTTTTTTCTTAAACAACTTAGTTGACTTTTTCACTGAAAGAAAAATCTTTTTCAAATCAACAATTTTCCTTAGTTTTTTTTTTTTGCGTCAACTACGGGCTATAGTTAAAACAACTATAAGAAAGTTGTTGATTACTTTTATGTACCATGACGCGTGGTTGATAAACAACGTCCGTGGTGCAAAAAAAGTAAGCAACCACACACAATGGTATTCCAACAATATACATAGTACGAAATAGTAAATGACTATAGTCTGTGGTGTGAAATTATGTTTGTTGAATTTAACAATTGTAGAGTGGTTCACTTACTATGAAAATTGTTTATAATTCAATATTTTGTAGTGTTAAATGAATTGATGCTCATTTTTCTATACACCAACTATTTATCGTACTTATGAACCAATTAACACAGTTGAATCCTCGAAGGTTTCGATATTGTTTGTATTAGCAAAGTCAACTACTTTTGTATGGTGAAATGAACTATTTTAGCATAGTAGAAAGAACCATTTTCGGTAGTTCATTCGACAATTTTGAATGAACTGTTGCATTACCATCAATAATAGTTAAATCTACCACGACTTTTTCTTTCAGTGTTCATATTGTGATTTTGTTGAATTGAACAATTATTTCTATTTGAATTCTTTTTTCAAAATCAAAACATCATATGTACATATGTATGCGATAAGTTCTATCGACTGTTTCTTCCTTTGTATTGATTTTCATAAAAATCTTCCACTTATCTATCAATTTATCTATGTGCATATCTATCGTCTACAATCCCAGCTCTTCATGAAACGTGCTAAATCAATCTTTTTCCAATCCACCAAACCCAAATCTGGCAACAATAATTGGAAATAGAACAGCGCGTTACATTCGACCTCATATCGTAAGCATAATTTCAATACGATGTGAAATATAAATAAGCTGGATATATTAAAAAGCAGAAAAGCAAGCATTCACATTATACTCGTTCGTACGTACATACTTACATATGTACGTTTGTACATCATCATACTCGTAGGAAACGTACATATGCGTGTATTACTGCGCCACAACGTCGCTCCGTTCCTATGTCATATTCAATGAAAATAATAAATTATAAATAATTCCTAACATTTCTTAGTATTAAACCATATAATTTTATTATGGGGGAACAACGATGACTGAGCCGAGCTGAACTGAGTTCTGTTTTCTGTTGGGTACACCGTCGCGTCGTCGTGCCGGTGACGGTGTCGCACACTACGTAGTACGCCATGCACGAGAACACGAATTGTTCGTTGACTCAGTTCAGCTCGCCTCGATTCAACTTACTCGCAGCGCTGCTCGTACGCTTTCTCGTTTTAGCTAAGAATAATTTATATCACATATGATACATTTATATAAAGCATTGGAAGGAAACGAAAGATGGAGCCACGTGTGCTTCGGCACCGTCTCATCCCCTGCCGCCGCTCCCCCTCGCCTTCTTGCCGCCCATGTCAGCGTACATACAATTGCGCTGCCGCTACCGCTGCTGCTTTTCTTGCTTCTTGCGATATGAATTACTTTTATAAACCTACATACAATGTTGATGTAACTTGAAATTTATGCATATGCACAATAATGTAGATAACGACTAGCGAGTGACTCGACTCAACTCAACTCGATTCAAGTCCAATCGATTCGATGCGAGTCTTGGACGGGAGCTGGCCGATTCGGCTCTGTCTGCGGGCGTCCTTCGTGCGACACAATACGGAACGTGAACGAACGTACCCATTGCGGATTACAAAGTACTCACGACAGCTTTACATCACAATTTTAATAACATCCATACTGCCCTACTAAGCATAAACGTTCTATCTATATTTTAGTACTTTCGAGATATTCAATGGTTTGTACTGGAGATATATGCAGATTGCGTTTTTCAATATTGATTTTAACATACTTCCACAAAAGATAGGTTTTTCAAATTTTGTAAAATGATCTAATACAGTATGTAGACTTCGAATCCAGTGTTAGCTCCAAAATGAGGAAAATGCAAATAGAACGTTTATGCTTAGTAGGGCAGCATAGGTTCGAACATACATATATTAAATTTGTATTTTTCCCCCGACTACCCCGGTCCTAGTGCGACTGCTTGAAACTTGCCCCCGACACATCTATAATACAATATTGACGGTAATTGCAATGAATGTTATGCTCGCAGTACAGGCATTACCTACGCTGTGTTTTTATTATCTTTATTGTCTGCTCGCCTCGTCACCGTCGTCACACACAGTCACCGTTCGACGCTGACTTGGGCTTGAGCTGAGAGTTGAATCGAGTCGGATTGAGTTGAGCGCGGAGAAGAAAAGACACGGGCGCCGCCAAGCACGATATCAAATAATAAAAAGTAATAAAACGCAAACAAACATAAAAGTATGAATCAAAAATGAAATTAAAATAACAAAACAAAACAAGGCGGAAAAAAGCGAATTGGAATAATGGAACGGCAGGCAGCCCAGATCTTGGAGACGTGACCCAAATAATCGCATTTTCTCGCTTGTCTGACAGACGACGAGGGGACCGAGCTCGACTGGCAGCACTGCCATGCACATGCCTTCTGATTCTACAATCTACAGTAGCTGTTGACGGTAGGTGAGGGGCGAGGCGCGAGTCCAACAACCGGAGATGTGGTTGAACTATGTGCGAGCAAGGATACGGAAGAAAGATGAAAAGCTGGGAGTACCATTGAGAATGAAGACATTACTTCGGGCAAACACCCAGCAAACACACGGGTCAATTGGATGGGGCTATACCGCGAGTTCAAGTAGCGACGTTTCAGTGTCTCGATCGTATCGAAGGGGGCGATTTATCCAATAAATTGAAAAACGGTAATGTGCCGTTCATCGCTTCATTGCTCAAGATGAGGGATGTCGTTTGCGAGAATGGAGAACATTAGCAATGTAGGCGCCTCCTTGCAAGAAAGTATGGCGTACGTTCCGGGGCTGACTACCGCATTATGATTACGTAGACTTTTGCTTTCGCACCCGGTATAATGCAACATAATGCGATTTCAAACTGATTTTCGAAAAGAAGTCCACCATCCTCTCCCTCATATGCATCTCGGAAATTGGAAATCGCCTACCGTTTCTTATCTAAACGTGATATGCAGCGTTTCACGGTTCGATATGCATGTTCAGGACGTCGAGTAAACTAATTACCAAAGGTTTGCAATAATATCAAATTGCTGTGAAACTACTATACCAGCTAGCTGGCTGGCTGGCTGGCGAGGCGAGGAATAAGCGAAAATGTGCAACTAATTGCATAGGTCTAGCTACAGTATCGCTTTTCGTTATAGTTCTATTCTCGCCCGGCCCCACGTTGTGGGCCATTGTTGGTTCATCTTGCAGCATGCAATTTTGAAATCTGTATGACCATAGAGAGGCCCATCATGTAAATATTTTATGATATGCTGCATCTGAAGTTTTGTGCTCGTACTTGCATGTATGCTAGTACGTGGAGCGTAGAGGAAGCCGCACACATGATGGAAAGAGACTATCCGCGCAGGAATGAGGCAAGTGGAGGCGAATACTACAGATTGGGAGGGAAGTGAAGTGTGTAGCGATGGGAAGGAAGTGGCAGCGGAAAGGAACTGGTCGTCGTGTCCTTTCGATTTGATATTTAGGCAATGCTGCGTAGTTTGGACATTACACCCAATAAAAGTGCGTTTCATTACTACCCTAAATCCTGGCGACGATGAATCTCGAAAGTTTCTCAACCTCCTTTGTGACCGACCGGGCTCTACCCGGCCAGGCCAAGCCAGACCGCTGACTGCGATTTCGTTTCATACGAAGCAGGGCAAGGACTGTTGCGTTCATCGTTCTAGCGTTCGGGTAATTTGTTTAAATTGAAATTCTAGCACAGTCGTGTGGGAGTAATCAAGTTTCTGAATTTCCTGTGCTTACAATCTCTATTCTTATCTATACACGTAGCTAGCTAACACTTTTCGGCTGTAGGACCTGGCCGGTGCTCATTCGTTATGTATAAATGTTGTATTCACTTTATTTTGCAACTGTGATTACATCTAGAACGACGATAAAGCAATGCAAGTGCAGGAATAGAGGTTAGCAAGAATAAAACCGTTGAGGCGTGAATGCTTTGGAAATGCCAAAAATCAGATTTCGGGACATATATACATGCTATGTTTGCAGGATAAAAATGCGCCAAAGATAGATTGGTCGGTGAAATTATGATGTTGCTGCACGGGATTTCAACTGCCAAAAGTCTTTTTATAATATAAATATGACCTCGCCTTTTTTTCAAATAGATATCAAGAAAACTGCTATTTTTATTAGCTACAACTGGCAGCACTTGCATTTAACAGGAGTCACAACGAAACTCGTTTTTAATATATGAAATTGTTCTTTTACTTGGTTGCAAGCAAATCTTATTCCAAATATACAATATTTGCGGAAAGGTTACAGAAGTTTAGACTGAACATGCTCCATCGAATACAACTTGTAAAGAATGGTTTTGACATTTCGTCAGAACGAGGCATTAATAGCG
>CANBKX010000035.1:0-19562 GCA_947369275.1 Nemotelus nigrinus | reverse complement strand
TATCTGGGTCAGATGTTGCCCCCAGGTCAGGAGCCGCCGGCGCGAACAACTAGCATTGTGCGTTGACTCGCGTGTTCGTGCGTCGAAATTAACGTGTCGACTCAGATATTAGTGTCTCTGAGCCGCCTATTACTATTTCGCTCGCGGAATTCGTTTGAAACATCTTTCGTGATTCGTCATCGATAGTCTCAGGTGTCTTTGAATTTTGGTTGTTGTATTTCGATTCTTGATGGTATGAATCATCTAGATCACCCTGTCGAGATCGCCCTCAGTCTAGTTAAATGTCTGGTCGTAGGTCGCGTTGAGTGTACATGTTTAGATCGTCGATTAGGTGCTTGCTAATTTCGCGTCCTAAGCTACTGCCCTATCTTTTGTGATAGGGCAGTAGGTAACATTTACTGATTTAATTAATGTGAGAGATATGACAAAACTAAGAGAGCTAATTCCTCGGTGGTTGCAGTTCAACCTCCATCGACCTAGCATCAGTAGGTCGGTGGATATATTTTTTTTTTTTCGTTAATACTTGCAAAACTCAAACGACCGTGACAATATATATATATACATATATATAAATATATATATATATATATATATATATATATATATATATATATATATATATATATATATATATATATATATAATATATATATATATATATCTCATCATAAAATTTCAGTGAAAAAATCTCGGGAACGCGCCATCCGATTGAACTGAAATTTTCACGACACATTGGTGTATTTGCAGAATAGTGCCAGGTTTCAAAAAAATTAAATAATCTTCCACTCTTTGGCGCCGGTGGCCATTTAAGTGATATTTTTAATATACCTATTATTCCGTACACAAATAATTTTTGCAAAAACAAGGGTAACGCAATAAATTTCGAACGTGTTTTACATGTGAATAGGATATCTGTTAAGAATCATTCCGATTCCCACGTAAACTAATTTTCCGCACATGAATAAATATTTTGTATGTGCACAAATATTGTATTCGCTGTACATGCATAAATGCACAATAATTTATTTCCCACATTAAATGTAATCCCAGCGCATATTTGGTCTCCACGCAATCTCTTATATCATGCTAAAAATATTTGGTCTGGACGCATAAATGCAAATGCAATGTCTAGAATGCATTTCTTCAAAGTGCAATACTACACCATCATTTGTAGCGTGGGACCAGGTATGTTATGGGAAAACTACCAAAACGGAATTTTTGTATGAGAATAATTTTAAATGGAATTTGATGAGTATGGACAAAATTTGATATAAAATAAACGGCGGTGATAATGAGAAATCATTCCACCAGCAACTGATAATAAGATTAGTTTATTTCAATTTCAACATTTGGCGACCGTGACAGGACCATGGAAGGAATTTTAAACAAGTTGCACGGAGTTGGACTGGATATTGAGAAGGTTGTCCGAAACTATCAGAAGGACTCCCTGGAGAGGAAGGACCAACCCTATTTAGAGACGCGGAGGAAAAGGTTGACCGATCTTTGGAGCCGGTTTGAGGAGCAGCACAGTCTTCTGGACCCAGCATCAGAAGAGTATTTAGCTTCAGAATATTACAAATCTAATTACTTCTCGCAGATTGAGGGCATCACCAAGCGGGTGTTGAAGAATATTGAAGTTCTTCTAGTGAAGGCCGCAGACGATGGACCAGCTCAGACGGCAACTTGCGGAACGGTGGAATCTATGATGACAGTGCAGATCATTCTCATGATGACGATGAGAAGATTACTGGATCGCACGGAGCAGCGCTTGTTAACTCAGCAGCCTGTTGGGTTCTTGGAGCTGCAATTAAACTCCATTCGTAAGCAATGGGAGTTAATCAGGAGCAAACATCTGCAAATTGTAGATACAGGAAGGCTGCCTTCAACCTACAACCCGTTCTTCCATCGCATGGTAGTCTTCGAGGTTGTAGGTTGAAGTTCATTTGATCTGCATAGTTTTTGTGTCCATTTATTGACAGTGTTTGGTGGATCAAATTGCATGAGGCATTTAGTTTAAAAATACCGCTTCCCTGTAGTTCTATGTTGGTTATTCGGTTGTCACATACGATGTCCACAACAGTGTTTTCGGTCAATACGTAGATCCAGTTGTTTTCCACCAGCAACTGATAATAAGATTAGTTTATTTCAGTTTCAACATTTGGCGACCGTGACAGGACACGAACCTGCAATCTTTCATATTCAGCTACAACTCATCAACAATGGATCCCCGTGTCAATCATCGTCATCAGCCGCAAAACCATCGGACATCAAGCTGCCGCGGATACAACTTCCCCAGTTTGATGGAAATTATTTACGCTGGCAAGAATTTTATGACTTGTTCAGTCAACTCATCGACCAAAGTAATTTGGGTAACGCCCAAAAACTTTGGTATCTAAAAACCAACCTCGTGGGGGAGGCTGAGACATTAATTAAACACCTGTCAGTATGCGACAAGAATTACACACCAGCATGGAACTTGATTAAAGAACGTTACGAAAATAAACGTCTTCTTGTCAATTCCATTCTGAACAAATTTGTGTCTCAGCCATCTATTACTAACGAAACTGCAAATAACATTGAGGTGCTTCATGATGTTACGCAAGAATGCGTTCGAGGGCTACACGTTTTAGAAGTTAAAGTGGAACACTGGGATCCTCTTATTGTCTTTCTTCTTCTAAAGAAACTGGATTGCTCCACACACATCGCCTTTGAACGATCTTTGAAGGCACCCAGAGAGCTACCAACAGTGAGTCAATTCTTGGAGTTCTTGGAATTTCGCTTCCAATCTTTGGAAGCCATAGGCGTAAAGGCTAACAAACTCCCAAGCAAAGGCTCATCAAGAACGGCACTAACTACGTCAAGTGCAACTTGTAAAATGTGCAAGGGCACCCACCAAGAGCGACAGTGCAGTGCATTTCTCAACCTAAGCTTACAAGGCAAGAGGAAATGTGTCTCAAAGTGGCAATTATGTTTTAATTGTCTTCGAACTGGTCACTCAGTAAAGACATGCACTTCGCGCAGCTGTCTGAAGTGTGATAAACGGCATCACACTTTACTGCACCCGGAAGATAGTTATGGTGACAACACAACGTCTGCTTTAAACAAAGCGGCAATCGCAGACAAGGCTCTTACAAGTACCCTTACAAAGGGCAATAAGGTATCCTACGTTATCTTGGGTACAGCAGTGGTCAACATCAAAAATGTATATGGAGAACCGGTGCAAGCCAGAGCTCTTCTTGATTCTGGCTCGCAAGTACATTTGATCACCGACAGACTGTACAGACGTTTAGGATTACGAGGGACTAAGGAAACCCAGCAAATCAGTGGAATCGCCAACTCAACACAACGAGCTTCTAAACGGGTGTTCATACAATTGCATTCTGGTATCTCTAGCTTTTCCACACCATTAGAAGCGTTTGTAATCCCAGAAATCACATCTACACATCCAGAGAAGCAATTCGACATTCAAAAGTGGCCCATTCGACCAGATATCACACTCGCTGATCCAAACTTTAACAAGCCCAGGCATATTGACATTCTTCTTGGAGCAGAACTGTTCTGCTCACTTCTTTTGGCTGAGAAGATGTCTGTGGGACCCAATCTTCCCTATCTTCAAAATACCGAATTAGGTTGGACGGTGCTTGGAAAAGTCAAAGATATTGACACAGTAAGCTCTTTCTGTGGCATCACAAGCCACATGGAGCAACAGCTAGAAAGGTTTTGGCAAATCGAAGACGTTGATAATGCAACTACAACCAAGTCGGAAGCTGAAAGGGAGTGTGAAGAGCTTTTTGCATCCACAGTTTCACGAAACAGTACCGGCCGATTTATTGTTCGATTACCATTTTGTCAGTCTCCGTCTTCACTGGGAAATTCATGGCAGTTAGCAGAGCAACGTCTGCGCAGTGTACAAAAACGGTTTGAAAGGAACCCAGTCTTGCAAGCACAGTATTCCGAATTTATGCAGGAATACCTGGCATTACATCATATGGAACTCGTCAACGAACCAGAGGAAAAAGAACCCCACTACTACCTTCCTCACCACTGTGTTTTACGGCCAGAGAACCTAACTACCAAAATCCGTGTAGTATTCGACGGCTCATGCAAAACTTCATCGAACCTCTCCTTAAATGATATTTTGCACACTGGGCCAACTATACAGGATGACTTATTCAGTATCCTCTTAAGGTTTCGCACACATAAATATGCCATGACGGCCGATATACAAAAAATGTACCGTCAGATCCTGGTACACGAAGATGATCAAAAGTTTCAACACATTTTGTGGCAAAACAATACAACAGAGAGAATCCAGACGTACAAATTGAAAACGGTCACTTATGGGACACGAAGCGCTCCTTATTTGGCAACCAAGTGCATAAGGCAGCTGGCAGATGAAGAAAACCTAGCTTATCCGTTGGCAGCCACAGTTCTTTGTCGAGATTTCTACATTGATGATCTTCTAACTGGCACCAACGACTTCCAAGAAGCACTCAAACTACAGGAACAAATCACACAATTGCTTTCTCGTGGTGGGTTTAAACTGCACAAATGGTGCTCAAACAACACCAATATTTTACGCTCTGTGCCCGTGCAAGACAGGGCTATCAACTTCGATATGGTACAAGTTGAGAAAGAAAATACCGTGATTAAAACCTTAGGCATTATATGGGAACCTTCCACTGACAACTTTACGGTGAACATAACGCACATACCAGCTAAGCAACAGTTAACAAAACGCATTGTGTTAGCTCAAATGTCTCAGCTATTTGACCCACTAGGCTTGGTCAATCCAGTCATTGTCTTAGCAAAGATATTTATGCAGCAGCTCTGGGAGCTTAAAATGATTGGGATACACCCCTTTCCAAAGAGCTGCAAACAAGTTGAGAAAACTATCGAACACAGCTACCAAACTTGAGCAATTTGAGAATACCTCGCTATGTTATCAGTTGCAAAAAACCAAAATCTATGCAAATTCATAGGTTTGCTGACGCAAGCAAATATGCATATGGAGCATGTATTTATTTGAGAACTGAAGGCCTTGATGGACAGATAATCGTCTCATTGCTATGCGCCAAAAGCCGAGTAGCTCCAACAAAACAGACAACAATCGCTCGACTCGAACTCTGTGCAGCAAAACTTCTTACCCAATTAGTTAAGAAGGCGAAGGAGTCATTACAACTCCAGATTGATCAAACTGTATACTGGAGCGACTCACAGACAGTTCTGCAATGGATAGCTGCACCATCCTCTAAATTCACGTCATTTGTAGGCAATCGAGTAGCATACATTCAAAGATTAACTGAAAGCAATAACTGGCTACATGTCGACTCTAAAGAGAATCCAGCTGATATTATCTCAAGAGGTATGCAGCCGCAGGATTTATGTGCAAACAAATTATGGTTTGAAGGGCCAAGCTTCCTAAAAAGGGAGTGGCAACAACAACCAATAGGATACAGCAATATCCCAAACGAGTTGCCTGAAATGAAACAAACCAAATTCGTTCTGGTTTCTGCGATTCATAATGAGCTCATTCAAACCATACGCCATAATAACAGTTTTCAAAGGCTACAAGAAGTTACAGCATATATCATACGCTTCACACAAAACTGTAGGCGGCCCACTACGAAGGCAACAAGTACAAAACCGAATCCAAGAGAAACGAATTTAGCATTGAAACATATTGTGGCTTCTATGCAACATCACGATTTCGCCGATGATATACAAAATTTAAAAAGGCATCAAACAGTCGCACACAACAGTAATCTACGATCTCTAGCACCATTTTTAGATGAAGACGGTCTGATACGAGTAGGTGGACGACTAAAAAACAGCACCTTATTTTTTGACTCCAAACATCCTTTTCTGATTTCATCAAAACATCCATTTACTGAGCTGATCTTCAGACAACTTCATGTGAAACACTTACACGCCGGTCCACAAAGTTTATTGTACATATCACGTCAAGTCTACTGGTGCACGAACGGGAAAAATATGGCCAACAAGGTGGTCAAACAATGCATGGTGTGTGCCCGAGCAAAACTAAGACTTTTCACCCAGCTCATGGGTGATTTACCAGCGGAGAGGATTCAAGAATGCAAACCATTCCTGCATATAGGGGTAGATTTTTGCGGACCAGTGCAAATTCATTTTCAACTGCGTGGCAAACGACCAACAAAGACCTACATCGCAGTATTTGTCTGCTTCGCCACAAAAGCAGTCCATCTTGAACTCATATCTGATCTCACCTCAGCAGCCTTTATAGGAGGATTGAAAAGATTCATAGCCAGGAGAGGCCGTCCGTCAAAATTGTTCAGTGACAATGCTACGAACTTTGTAGGAGCTCATGATGAACTTCAAGAGTTGCATGCATTATTCAATAAACAAGGGTTTAGCACAATCGAAGGATTTTGTAGTGACGAAGGAATGGAGTGGTCACGAATCCCGCCACGATCACCACATTTCGGTGAATTGTTGGAGGCCGCTGTCAAATCTGCAAAATATCACCTTAAAAGAGTATTAGGGAGCGCGTCATTGACATACGAGGAGCTTAACACTGTAGTATGCCAAATAGAAGCAGTTTTAAATTCCCGGCCACTTACCCAACTATCAGCAAACTCAAACGACTTGCAGGCCATAACACCAGGCCACTTTCTCGTGGGACAAAACTTGACATCGTTACCAGATCCATTCCTCACACCTGATACGGTGCCTCTTTTAAAACGATGGAAGCTCGTGAGAGCTCTTCATGCAGATTTTTGGCGTCGCTGGTCTACTGAATATTTGCAAGGGCTACAAATTAGAAGCAAATGGACAAAAAAGGAGTCAAAAATAAACCCAGGTCTTTTGGTTTTATTGAAAGATGATAATTTGCCTCCACTGCAATGGCGTATAGGTCGAATAGTCAACGTCATTAAAGGGCGAGATCAACAAACCAGAGTTGTTGATGTGAAGACGTCAACAGGCATATTCCGTAGGGCTGTTCATACAATCAGTCCTTTGCCAGTGCCGGAACAAGATGCCAGTGAAGGCTCAGAAACACAAATCAGTAATACAACCACCAGTCAGCACAAAAGAATAGCTCCAGCGAGTGCAAAAATCATCGCGGCAACATCCAGACCACCTAACCAAAACTTTGAAGAAGAACAAACCGTACCAGTTAAAAAACGATCCCGATTTTCTCTGCTGCAAACATTATTATGCATCCTCATCATTCTGCCTACTTATGGTCAGGGAATGAAGCTCCACCAAAATTCGTTTGAAGGGAATATCCAAATCACGCCATTCAAGGACAACCCTGGTATATATTTTGAAGAAGTCGTACAGGTGAAATTGACCCATGATACGTGGAAAATAGTAACATACTACAGCCTAACCAACTACTGGCAAGAATATGAGGGTATCGCTATTCACATTAAAAAGCTGATCGAAGTTTGTTTAGAAGAAGAAAAGGTTCTTCATTTAAGTGAATACTGTAATGCATTAATAGTACAGTTCCATCATCTTCAAGCTGAAATTCAGGACAAAAATGAATTATTATACCCTCATCGGTCATCAAGAACAAAACGAGCGCCATTAAATATTGTTGGCTCAGCCGCTCATTTTCTGTTTGGGTTGCTGGATGAAGATTTTGCTGACAAATATGAAGAAGACATTCAAAAAATTAATAAAAATGAAAGGTACCTCCTCCAGCTAATCAAAAATCAAACGACAATCATTGAATGTACCTCCAACATTATTAAAAAGGCGAGCGACCAAATCAATCAGCAGTTCAAATTTATTGAAAACCAATTTGATAAATTAGCAAACGCAACGATACATATGGAAGCCACTTCCCATATTTTCAGTTCCATTGCAGTGCAGACCACTATTCTACTCTTCAATTGCAGAAACATTCAAGATCTTATCATTCAAATGATAACGAACACACATCAAGGCAAAATCAGCCCTCTTCTGCTAACACCATCACAGCTGCGCGAACAAATTCAAACTATTAAGGAACATCTACCGGCAGGTCAAACACTACCTATATCACTAGAATCTATTCACCAGTTCTACAGCATCGCTACCAGCAAAACAAGAACGACAAGTAATCATATCATCTTTGACATCCAATTACCATTGATATCGACCCAGGACTATCAACTGCTTAAACTTTACCCCATTCGAACACCAATGAAGAATCTGTCCGTCGCTATTCAGCCATCTACTGAATACTTAGCAGTCAATCTACACCGAGACAAATTTTTTCCTCTCTCCGACAAGGACCAGGAAAAATGTTTACACCTGGCATCACATGTTTTGATTTGCACGCAAAATCATCCTATATTCAGTATCCAATCAAGCAGTCACAAATGTGAAATTTCACTATTAACCCACGTATCTAACTTTTCGTCAGCCTGTAACCTACAAACCACACCATCAACTGAGGTATGGTTTCAGTTGCAGGCAAAAAACAACTGTGATATCTGGTCGAATCACAGAAATCACATCTACACATCCAGAGAAGCAATTCGACATTCAAAAGTGGCCCATTCGACCAGATATCACACTCGCTGATCCAAATAATAAGATTAGTTTACTTCAGTTTCAACAATAATGTTTTAGAATTTTTCAGCCCCATGTGTGCGCTGGGAGCCTAAAAAGAGAACGGAAAAACTTGACAATTTTTAAATTGCGATAACTTTTGACAGAGCTATTCAATCATTACGAAATTTTGAGAACATATTGGTATAATTTAGTTGCAGATTTGTTTTAATGAGCGTGTTGGCAACTCTGTAGCTAGTGACTACAGAGTTGCACTGAAAGTGAAAACCTCCAAATCATCGTCTCTCTTGAAAAAATGCCGCTTTTTAAAAAAAGCCACTTATATGTGAATCTTATGCTTTGTTTACATAGACCAAAAAAAAAGTTTGATATGGTATAACGGGTACGCCTGGTAACCCTTGCCCACTTAAGCTGCATTCTTGAGACCAAAGTTAAACGTGGCGTTTGAAACAGTTTGGCCGTAATAAGCTGCTCATGTGATGGAATATGCACTCAAAACCTGCACGATTCTTCTACTGTTCTTCGAACATTAGTGTTTCTAGCGGTTCAGGTGCGCTAGAGTTTTTTATAATATTACATTACTTCCTGCATTATGTTTGTCATCTCACAATAAACAGATTTCCGTCAAAATATTTCCACTTGGATTTATTTGGTAGTTTGGCCATTTTTACTTATGTTCGAAGAACATTAGTATTAAAATCGATTCGGCTAAAAATGCATACATATATATGTTATCGAAAAAATTCAGTAACTGTTTCTCGGAACACGCCCTCCGATTTAGCTGAAATTTTCAGGATACATTGATGTATATGCAGAAAAGGTCCAATGTAAAAATCTTTAACTTTTTGACGCCAGCGGCCATTTTAGTGATATTTATAATATACCTATTGTTCCGTCCACAAATAATTTTTGCAAAAATTAAGGTAGCAAAATAAATTTTTGAACGTATTTTAAATGTGAATCAGATAATGTTTTAGAATTTTTTAACCCCATGTGTGCTCTAGGTGTCTAAAAAGAGAACGGGAAAATTTGAAAATTTTTAAATTGCGAAAGCTTTTCACAGAGCTAGTTAATCATTGTGAAACTTTCAGAACATATTGATACTATTTAATTGTAACTTCGCGTAGCTTTTATTGATTATGTTGGCAACATTGTAGCAAGGGCAGGCGCTGAAAGTGAAAACATTCAAATCATCGACTCGCTGGAAAATATGTCGCTGCTTGAAAAAAGAACCACTCATATATAAGTTTGATGCCTTGTTTACATAGCAAAAGTAAAACATTTGAAATTTTACAACGAGCGCTTGGCAACCCTTTCCCAATTTACCTATATTTTTAGCATCAAAAACTTCTGTTCACGGAAACTCACGGTCTGATAATCAGAATTAGTTGAAAAATACAAAATGTATTGGTTTTAAATAGGACCAAGTCTGATAGAAGTGATTTTGAAATGCGGGCGATTCATTGCCAGTGGTGCCATTTTGAAAAATCACTAAGGAAAATAACTGCTTTTGGCCCTAAAATTTCTGATTCAGTCATTGGATTTTGATAAAATTCACACAGCAGCTGAATCTTACTCAAAGCCACGTTTGGTAGAAATTCCGTTGAAAAATTCAGTTGGAGTTGGTAATGGTAATTTTGGTGTCTTAAATTTTGAAAATTCCTGAGGAAAATAAATTTCTTTCCCCTATAGCTTCCAGTAAAGTCATTGAATCATTACGAAATTCAAATAACAAATGAAACTTGTTATAGGCAATATTCACTAAAAAACTAATTTCAAAACAAACGAAAGGGTTGCCAGCTATGGTTGTTTTTGTGTTTTTTTTTTTTGCATTCCTTTAGTAAGCGATTTTAGCATAGAATTTTCAAATCATGATGATTTTACAGTGAAAATAAACACCAAATATTAAAATCTAGAAAATTTGAAAACTTTTGCGAATGGTTACCCTTAGTTTCTTTGCATCCCTATAACTTCCAATGTAGTCAACGGATCAAAACGGAATTTGCAGAGAAGTTTGAATTCAACGTAAGGCAGGTGCAACTTTTTTACTGAGCTGAAATTTTACTGAGCTGGAGTAATCCGAACTTTTTTTTTTGTTTTTTTTTCCCCTCCTTCCTTCCACTCTCTCCATCACTCAATCAAAATGCACGGTCCGTGTGCATCGACTCTCCTCAATATTATTACTTTCGTACTTCCCAGACAATAAAATATTGGTATAAGGGAAAGCACTTAATTTTACACTATCGTCTTCAGATGATATCGCCTATTTCTTGTCGTCAAGACTTATGCCCAGAGAAAAGTTTAGAAAAAACTCTGGTTGGCGTCTTCGTTATCTTTGTGTAAGGAATGATCTTAGATTTTCCTTAAATTTGACCAAATTTGCTGATTTTCTTATATCCTCTGGTAAGGTATTATAATAAGCCAAAGACTGTTGCACTGGATCCATTTTCAAACGATCTGTCCTAGCTTTTTTAATCGCAAGGTTATTCGCCGATGTTGTGGCTGTCAGAGTTATTTCTCCAACATTTCTTACAACATAGGGCCATTTGAGTTTTTTTGTTAAGTACCTTGAATATCAGCTTTCCTTGTTCAAGACACATTATTTGTTGTATGCTTAGTAGTCCTGTTTCACGATACACATGTAAGCTTGGAGTCAAAGCTGGCATTTTGTATATAGTCTTGATAGCCTTAGTGATTAGTCTTCCGATCAGATCAATATTTTGTTTCGATGTTTGCTTCCACAAAACTGCTCCATAAGAGATGTTCGACAAAATGAAAGCATTGAATATGTCAAGTTTGATGTTGAGAGATAAAAAATCATATTTTTTTAGGATTCCTATCATAGGCGCTACTTTATATCTGATGTTATTGATATGTTGTAGCCAAGAAATTTTCTCGTCTTAAGTTAATCCTAAGTATCTAATTGAGTTGGCCTTTTCCAATTGTACTCCATTTATTTGTTTCGACGGATTAATTTGCTGCTTGTTTTTTTGTTGGAATATTAAATATTTAGTTTTTTGGATGTTTATAATTAATTTACTTTGCTCGAGCCAATTCCAATATTTTCCTAGGTCATCATTTATATTTTGCTGAAGAATTGATTCATTTTTACCGGAATACAGAAGTAGTGTGTCATCAGCAAACAAAACTATTTTTCCCATCAGATAAATGTCCTGTACGCTGTTAATGTACAGTAGAAACAGTAATGGCCCAAGGATTGATCCTTGAGGAACGCCGATGTTTATAGTGCATTCCTGACTTTTATGCATATTGTTGGTTGTAATAATACGCCTGTTGAAGAGATAATTCTTTATCAGCAGCTTGAAGTTGTGATGGATTCCGTATAATTCGAGCCTCTGAAGCAGGATGTCATGGTTAATGGTGTCAAAGGCTTTTTTCAGATCCACGAAAATTGCCGCTACATAGTCGCCCCTATCCAATCCACTGTTTATAAAATGTACTGCATCTAACGTTGCTGCTAGTGTACTACTGTTTTCTTGAAATCCATACTGAACTGGTGTCAGTATTAAGTTAGTCTTAATAAATTGCAGCAATTGTTTTTGAATGGCTCTTTCGAATATTTTACTTAGGACACTTGTGACAGCTATTGCTTGTGACACTTGTGACAGCTCTGTTGGATCACCACCTTTGAAAATTGGAGTGATTTTCGCTAGTTTAAGATGTTTATTTATATTTGTAGTTAGAAGCTCCAAAATATGATTTTTCAGCAATTTAATATCCTCCGATGTTATACTATCCAGACCAGGAGAAACCTTTGATTTAAGGTTGTCGATTATTTAAGATATTTCAACAGGATCAGTGGGACGTAAGTGAATTGAACTGAACATATTAGGCTCAATATAAAAACTCGAGCGTGATGAAAGTTGCAGTTGCTCGGTGACTAATGTTCCAATGGTAGCGAAGAAGTTGTTTAACTGCTGTGCTACTTCTTCGGGGTCTGTAATGGATGTTCCATTTATCAACAGTTCTTCTATGCACGTTGATGATTTGTTTTGTTGTTTAGACAAGAGCTCATTTACTAGTTGCCAATATCTGGAAGTATTCCCGGTTGAAGCTTCAAACTTATTCCTGTAGAAATGTTTTTTGGCTTCCATAATAGCTCGATTCGATTCCTTCTTCATAGCTAAATAGATCTGCTTTTTGGACGTGGAGTTTGGATCCGCTTTGTTTTTGGCTTGATGATTATGCCCTTGTTGAATTTTTTCATTCCAACCGCGCTTATTGGCTTGGTCCTGGTGACATCTGCGTATGTGGGAGTAGATATAGGCGTAACAGCTGCTTTCGTCATTTGTTCAATTTTACCACTAATTGCTTTTAATAGCTCATGGTTTTTTTCTACTTGCAGTGTAATTCTATCCTCACGACTTTTGCGCAGTGATGTTTCACACTTCTTGCAGAACCACTTAACTTCTTATCAGCATCAGAAATTGTTAACATACAAAATGTTCGGGACAAAGCCGTTAGCTTGTATGCAAAAACTGACAACAGGCAATCCAAAATAAATGATTTCTTAAAGTCCTAATCTTTTTAATTTAATTTCTTATAACTTTACAAATAACCGCAACAACATCTGCATAATTCATGTATCCAACTCTTTTTGAATGTACTCCCGGACCCATATTTTTTTTGTCATGAAAAATGCTTGGAAATTGGGAATTATAAGAAATAAGAATCAGCTAAAACTGGTTTTTCAAATTTTTGGGCTGGTATTGTATTATGTAGTATACCTCTCTGGCACACAGATGATGAAAAATGCTTGGAAATTGGGAATTATAAGAAATTAGAATCAGCTAAATATATATATATATATATATATATATATATATATATATATATATATATATATATATATATATATATATATATATATATATATATATATATATATATTTTTTTTTTTTTTAATATATATATATATATATATATATATATATAAAATTTCAGTGAAAAAATCTCAGGAACGCTCCATCCGATTGAACTGAAATTTTCACGACACATTAGTGTATTTGCAGAATAGTGCCAGGTCTTAAAAAAAGTAAATAATCTTTCACCCTTTGGCACCGGTGGCCATTTATGTGATATTTTTAATATACCTATTATTCCGTACACAAATAATTTTGGCAAAAATAAGAGTAACGAAATAAATTTCGAATGTGTTTTACATCTGACTCGGATAATGCTTTAGAATTTTTTAACCCCATGTGTGCGCTGGGAGCCTAAAAAGAGAACGGAAAAACTTGAAAATTTTTAAATTGCGATAACTTTTGACAAAGCTATTAAATCATTTCAGAACATATTGGTATGATTTAGTTGCAGATTTGTGTGGCTATTAATGATCGTGCTGGCAACTCTGTAGCTAGGGCAGGCACTGAAAATGAAAACCTACAAATCATCGTCTCTCTTGAAAAAATGCCGCTTCTTAAAAAAAGCCACTTATAGGTGAATCTTATGCTTTGTTTACATAGACCAAAAAAAAAATTTGATATAGTATAACGGGTACGCCTGGTAACCCTTGCCCAATTTACCTATATTTTTAGCATCAAAAACTTCTGTTCATGGAAACTCACGATCCAATAAGCAGAATTAATTGAAGTTTGCAGAATCTATTGGTCTTAAATACGACCAGGTCTGATAGAAGTGATTTTGAAATGCGGGCGTCATGAAAAATCACTAAGAAAGATAACTGCTTTTAGCCCTATAAATCGTTCGATTTTAACGAAATTCACACAAGAACTGGAACTTATTTCAGACCACGTTTGGTAGTAATTTAATCGAAAAAGTCGTTTTTTAGAATTTTTTAACCCCATGTGTGCGCTGGGAGCCTAAAAAGAGAACGGAAAAACTTGAAAATTTTTAAATTGCGATAACTTTTGACAAAGCTATTAAATCATTTCAGAACATATTGGTATGATTTAGTTGCAGATTTGTGTGGCTTTTAATGATCGTGCTGGCAACTCTGTAGCTAGGGCAGGCACTGAAAATGAAAACCTACAAATCATCGTCTCTCTTGAAAAAATGCCGCTTCTTAAAAAAAGCCACTTATATGTGAATCTTATGCTTTGTTTACATAGACCAAAAAAAAAATTTGATATAGTATAACGGGTACGCCTGGTAACCCTTGCCCAATTTACCTATATTTTTAGCATCAAAAACTTCTGTTCATGGAAACTCACGATCCAATAAGCAGAATTAATTGAAGTTTGCAGAATCTATTGGTCTTAAATACGACCAGGTCTGATAGAAGTGATTTTGAAATGCGGGCGTCATGAAAAATCACTAAGAAAGATAACTGCTTTTAGCCCTATAAATCGTTCGATTTTAAAGAAATTCACACAAGAGTTGGAACTTATTTCAGACCACGTTTGGTAGTAATTTAATCGAAAAAGTCGTTTGAAGCTGAAAGCTATGATAATTTTGGTGTCTTAAATTTGAAAAAAATAAAATTTTGGAGGTGAAAACATATAAACCATCGAATATCTTAAAAATTGTCCGTTTTTTACAATAAAACCAATCTGTATTCAAATCTGATGCTTTATCTACACGTTCAAAGTAAAACTTTGGAAATTTCATGTCGGACCAGAACGGTAACCCTTTCCCAGTTAACCTAAATTTTTAGCATCAAAAACTTCTGTTCACGGGAACTCACGAATCAATTATCAGATACAATTGAAATTAAAAAAATGCATTGGACTTAAGTTGGACCAGGTCTAATAGAAGCGATTTGGAATTGTAGGCAACTCTGTGCCAGTGTACCATCTTGAAAAATTACAAAAAAATAAAATTGGTACAGTAGCTTAAAAAAAATTCCATAAAATTGATACAGTAGCTGAACCTTACTCTAAACTCTGTTTGATAGAAATTTGGTTGAAAAATTCGTTTGGTGCTGCCAGCTATGGTAATTTTTGTGTCTTTGGTTTTGAAAATTCGCTCAGGAAAATAAAACTTTTTGCCCTATAACTTCCAGTGCAGTCATGAAATTAATACGAATTTCATACAATGGAACCTATAATAAACATTATTCAGACCAAATTTGGTTGAAAAGTCAGGATAGGGTTGCCAGCTATTGTTGGTTTTGTGTTTGTTTGCAATATCTTTATTAAGCGGTTTTATCGCAGAATTTTCAGTTGGTTATAATATTGTAGTGACAATAAACAGCAAATATAAGCTTTCGATCATTTAAAAAAAGTCGCTGCAGGTGACACTAAATTTCTTCATACTCCTATAACTTTGAATGTAATTAAACAACGTGAAGCAGATGTGATGTATTCTTGGCTTTGATACTGGCAGAAGGTTGCCAGCACGAGTCGGTTGTGCTACTTTTGTATCAATAAATGCTTACAGTTAGTATTCACACCGGAAACATTTACAATGAAAATAAATAACCAATGTTTCAATTCCCAAAATTCTGCAAATTTTTCGGATCGCAGCCCCAAACACCAACTTCAGTTACAGTGCTGCAGGCACTGAGCACTTTCTTCATGGATGTTATATGAGATGCTGCTTTCAAAATTTTGTGAAATAAGCAACTAATAACGAATATAATTAACAAGTGTTGCTCTCATAAACTTTGAAATTCATGCCAGTGGTAATATCTGAAACCTTCCACCATATGAATTATAATGCATTCTTGAGACCAAAGTTAAACGTGGCGTTTGAAACAGGTTGGCCGTAATAAGCTGCTCATGTGGTGGAATATGCACTCAAAACCTGCACGATTCTTCTACTGTTCTTCGAACATTAGTGTTTCTAACGGTTCAGGTGCGCTAGAGTTTTTTATAATATTACATTACTTTCTGCATTATGTTTGTCATCTCCCAATAAACAGATTTCCGTCAAAATATTTCCACTTGGATTTATTTGGTAGTTAGACCATTTTTACTTTTGTTCGAAGAACATTAGTATTAAAATCGATTCAGCTAAAAATGCATATATATGTTATCAAAAAAATTCAGTGACTGTTTCTCGGAACACGCCCTCCGATTTAGCTGAAATTTTCAGGATACATTGATGTATATGCAGAAAAGGTCCAATGTAAAAATCTTTAACTTTTTGTCGCCAGCGGCCATTTTAGTGATATTTATAATATACCTATTATTCCGTCCACAAATAATTTTTGTAAAAATTAAGGTAGCAAAATAAATTTTTGAACGTATTTTAAATGTGAATCAGATAATGTTTTAGAATTTTTTAACCCCATGTGTGCTCTAGGTGTCTAAAAAGAGAACGGGAAAATTTGAAAATTTTTAGATTGTGAAAGCTTTTCACAGAGCTAGTTAATCATTATGAGACTTTCAGAACATATTGATACTATTTATTTGTAACTTCACGTAGCTTTTATTGAACATGTTGGCAACATTGTAGCAAAAGCAGGCGCTGAAAGTGAAAACATTCAGTCATTAGATTTTGATGAAATTCACACAGCAGCTGAATCTTACTCAAAGCCACGTTTGGTAGAAATTCCGTTGAAAAATTCAGTTGGAGTTGGTAACGGTAATTTTGGTGTCTTAAATTTTGAAAATTCCTGAGGAAAATAAATTTCTTTGCCCTATAGCTTCCAGTAAAGTCATTGAATCATTACGAAATTCAAATAACAAATGAAACTTGTTATAGGCAATATTCACTAAAAAAATAATTTCAAAACAAACGAAAGGGCTGCCAGCTATGGTTGTTTTTGTGTTTTTTTTTTTGCATTCCTTTAGTAAGCGATTTAAGCATAGAGTTTTCAAATAATGATGATTTTACAGTGAAAATAAACACCAAATATTAAAATCTAGAAAATTTGAAAACTTTTGCGAATGGTAACCCTTAGTTTCTTTGCATCCCTATAACTTCCAATGTAGTCAACGGATCAATACGGAATTTGCAGAGAAGTTTGAATTCAACGTAAGGCAGCTGCAACTCATTTTTTGCTTCGGTACTAGCAAAGGGCTGCCAACACTAGGTGTTTTTGTTATTTTCGTATCAATTAATGCTTGGATTAAGTATTTCCATCGCAAAAATTTGCAATGAAAATAAGTAAACAATGTTTAAATTTTCCAAGATCTGCACATTTTTCGGATGACAACCCTAACCACCTTTCTATTGCTGAAACCGAAATTAAAATGAGCTTCGATTCTTTTATTACTTAGGCTGTATTAATTTTAAGAAGGAAAAGTAAGTAGTGGTAGAATACACACTCAAAGTCTCCACAAATCCTCTACTGTTCTTTGAACAAAAGTGCTTCTAGCGGCTCTGATGCACTAAGGGTTTTTTTCTTTTATGTACATCCAATACGACAAAAAGAAAACATGAACATTCTTACAAAAATTGTAGGTGGCCAATGCATTGAAGAAACTTACAATCCGCAAAGCTATTTTGTTTTCAAGTCCGCTTTGGATTCAAGTTGTCCGACTGTACTGCAATCGAGTTGGAAAAAGCTTTTGGAACACTGCATTGATAGTAATGTCAGGAATATTACTGCGGAAAGTGACTTTGAAGAAAAAGATAGTATTTCGCTTGCTAATCTACGGCTTTGACAGGAAACAATAGTACTGTTTCAACTCCTGGGTCAGGTACATCATGAGTCTTTCAAATGGTAAAATACACAATGTACGGAATTCTTGTAGGAAATAACAGAAACTCAGGTCGGAGAATGAAATGACGATATCATCGACCAAAGACTAAATCCATCGATAAGCTGTGATTCCAAGGACAAGGTTTTAAGCTCAAGGGTCCCCCACGCGGAGATAATTAATTTTACTGAGCTGGAGTAATCCGAACTTCTTATCAGCATCAGAAATTGTTAACATACAAAATGTTCGGGACAAAGCCGTTAGCTTGTATGCAAAAACCGACAACAGGCAATCCAAAATAAATGATTTCTTAGAGTACTAATCTTTTTAATTTACTTTCTTATAATTTTATAAATAACTGCAACAATATCTGCATAATTCATGTATCCAACTCTTTTTGAATGTACTCCCGGACCCATATTTTTGTTGTCATGAAAAATGATTGGAAATTGGGAATTATAAGAAATTAGAATCAGCTAAAACTGGTTTTTCAAATTTTTGGGCTGGTACTGTATTATGTAGTATACCTCTCTGGCACACAAATGATAGCATTTTTACTAATGTTCGAAGAACATTAGTATTAAAATCGATTCGGCCAAAAATTCATATTTTCATATATATATATATATATATATATATATATATATATATATATATATATATATATATATATATATATATATATATATATATATATATATATAATATATATATATATATATATATATTATATATATATATATATATATATATATATATATATCTATATATATATATATATATATATATATATATATATATATATATATATATATATATATATATATATATATATATATATATATGTATATGTATATATCATCAAAACATTTCAGTGAGATAATCTCGAGAACGCGCCATCCAATTGAGCTGAAACTTGCAGAATACATTGGTGTATATGCAAAATAGGTCCAGGTCTCACTAAATGTCAATTATCTTCAACTCTTTAGCGCCTTGGGCCATTTTAGTGATATTTTTAATATACCTATTATTCCGTACACAAATAATTTTTGCAAAAATAAAGTTGACGAAATAAATTTGAAACGTTTTAAACATGTGAATCAGATGATGTTGTGGAATTTTTTAGCCCCATGTGTGCGCTGTGTGCCTAAAAAGACAAACGGAAATTTTGAAAATTTTTAAATTGCGATAACTTTTGACAAAGCAATTCAATCATTACGAAATTTTCAGAACATGTTGGTATCATTAAATTGTAGTTTTTTGTAGCTTTAACAAAGCGTGCTATCCACCCTGTAGCTAGGGCAGGTACTGAAAGTGAAAATCTCCAAATCATCGTCTCTCTTGAAAAACTGCCGTTTCTTCAAAAAATAGCCACTTATATGTAAATGTTGTGCTTTGTTTACATAGACAAGAAAAAAAATGTTAAATGGTATCACGGGCACG
>CANBKX010000034.1:0-21000 GCA_947369275.1 Nemotelus nigrinus | reverse complement strand
CTTAATTAAGTTTGATTTTTTGATTTTGGAATAATTTACAATATCTTAATTATTCTGTGTTTTATTTAACCCTCCGAGAAAACACCAATGTTTTCGATAATCGAGAACAATTAGGGTCAAATTGACCCCAACCACTTTTGAACGTCTATAGAATCGCCGCCACTGAAGATTTTCATTTGTATTTTTTTTTTAATGTAGATTAAGGCCTCTTTTAGTAGCTCTCATGCATTAAAAGTGGCCTAAATAACCTTATCATACCTAAAAAATTTGCGAAAAATACGGTTTTATCGAAAATCAGCTTTTTACAAAAAAAAAACCGTAAATTTGTCAATTTTATATATTTTTGGCTAAAAATTTAAGGAGATACACTCAAGGTATGACAAAATCATAAAAAAAATAGCCCTATAGTGATTCTTGAAAAAAAAGTATTTATTTTGCATATTTACCGTGACGATTGTGAGGATTTTAAAATTTGCACATTTAAAAAAAACCATAACTTTTTCAGTTTTTAATATTTTGAGCTAAAAATGTATATGGATACTCTCAAGGCATAGTACAACAATAAAAAACTCTAGCCCACCTGAACCGCTAGAAAACTAATTTTCAAAGAAATTGTCTTTGAGTGACAAAAAAGTGTGGAAAGACGTAATACACTGTTTTGTAGAATCATATCAACCATTCCTTATCCAAAGCAACAAAACTCAACTAAAACACAAATGATGAAAATGTTCAGTGCTGGTAACACTTTTCGAACGAAGCAGCAATAAGTTTACCATAACAAGCTCATACTTAAATGAACTTATCCTTTGAATTTCGTTCTCATCGCAGGATTTCATCGAAAGTTTCAGCGGTTAAACGTTGTTTGAGGCTGCCATCCGAAAAATGTTCAAAACTCGGAAAATTTAAAAATTGATTCCTTATATTTATAGCAAATGCTTTGCATATGAGAACGTAATTTGAAGCATCTGTTGGTGCAATATTAACGGAAATGGCACATTGCTGGTTAGCCTGTGTCAGCAGCAAAGCAAAATACATACCAAATCTGCTTCACGTTAAGTTACACCCAACCAGTAAATTTCGTTTCGATTGAATCACTGCGCTGGAAGGTATACGGGTGAAAAGAATTTTAGGGTTACAACCCTCAAAACTTTTCAAATTTTTAAAACGTTAATATTTGTTGTTAATTTTCATTGCAAGATCATTCTCAATTGGAAATCTAATGACATAGTCGCTCAGTAAAGAAATTCCACAAAATTACAAAAATGGTCATAGCTGGCAGCCCTTTCATGATTTTTGTACGAAATTCCTACGACATTTATTTCACATTAAGGTCCATTTACTGCAAGAACTTCGTTTTGATTTCATGACTGGACCGGAAGTTATAGGGAAAAAAAGCTTTATTTTGCTGAGCAAATTTGCAAGATTTTTGAGACAAAAATCACCACAGCTGCCAGCCCTATACTAATTTTTCAACCAAATTTTACATAGAGTAACATCCGAGTACTGTGTAAATTTTGTTAAAATCTGATGGCTGAATCGGAAGTTATAGGCCAAAAAGATGTTTTTTTCTCAGCGATTTTTCAAGATGGCACCACTGCCACAGGATTGCCCGCATTTCAAAATCATTTCTATCAGACCTGGTCCTAAATGATACCAACATGTCCTGTGAATTTCATTATGATCGGATAATTTGGTCCACAGTTCTCATGAACAGAACTTTCGAATGCTGAAAATAGAGGTAATTTGGTGATGGGTTGCCGTTCTTGTGCAAATCGGAATTTTACAAATTTTAATTTCACACGATGCACAAAGGTTAAAATTTATCAATGATTTGAAATTTTTGTCAAAAATCAAAAATTTTTCAGGAAAGTCAATGATTTGAAGGATTTTTTTTCAGGAGCCTGCCGCAGCTACAGGGTTACCCGCACTACCTTGAAAATCCATGTGTGCTAAACTTAAGTCAACATCAATACGCTCTGCAAATTTCACGATGATCCAATATTTTTGTCAGAAGTAATGACAAATCAAAATTTGAACAAAAAATCCACACACGGCTCAAACTTTCCAATATTTTGCCATAAACAAGCTTAATTTATAATAAGTTTTCATTTACATAACCTTTTTTGCAAAACAATTTACGCTGCTTGGAAATATAAGAGTACCTCAAAATTCATTAAAACGCTCGCCAGCGGCCAAATGTTTACGATATCTAAATTTTAGCAAATCGTGGACCTACCTACTATATACATCTACGTTCTCCGAAAGTTTCAGCTCAATCGAATCGGCCACTCCAGAGATTATCTCCCTTAATCATTTTGATTATATATGTATATATATATATATATATATATATATATATATATATATATATATATATATATATATATATATATATATATATATATATATATATATATATATATATATATATATATATATATATATATATATATATATATATATATATATATATATATATATATATATATAAAGAAATATGAATTTTCTGCGAAACGAGTTTAATACTAATTTTCTTGGAAAATTAGTAAAAATTAGCCCTACATAAAGGGTTGCAAAAAAAGGTGTAATCATCTAAATAATAGGATTCTGATTGCTCCGAGACATGGTCGTCTGCGGAGGAATCACTGTCGCCAAAATTAATATCATTGTCTTCAGCTAACAAATTATTGCGTACACTAGAACGCAGATTATACGTCATATTGCTAAAAACAAAAAAAAGCACTTGCAAACTTGTTTTTTTGGCTTTTTTAAATTAATTTATCGATATATTAAGTAAAAAAAAAGTTGAGTTTTTACCTCAAAATTGAGGTCGAGTACATATGGGGTCTATTTGACCCATTAATCTGCTTCAAAGGCTTCTCAACGACGGCTGACGACTTGGGACTGTATGCAAACGGTGTAAACTGATAGTCAAGATACAGAAATACACTTAGGAGCCTATAGTACCCCCCTTTTCCCGCAGGCCTAAGCGCTGCTTTTATCCAAAAAGGTCACTGGGGTAAATTTGACCCCCTGTGTTCTCGGAGGGTTAAATACAAAATTATTTTGTCTTTATTGAAAGCCCCTGTACAATAACACGTTTTGATGGCATTATTACTGTATTTGAACCATATCTTGCGGTCTTGCAGTGATATTTGGTGAACGGTTGGGACTATGCAGTGATTGCTTTGATCAAATGTCAATTACTTCTTAAAATATTTACGTAGTTGGGTCATTAATGTCGTGAAAAGGGGAGTAAGAAGTGCAAACACATATGAAAATTAATTTTTCTTATTCAATATATTCACCTGCTACTCTGATAATTTTTTCGGATTCTTCAATTAGTTTATACAAAACACTTTTTCATAAATGTTTTGTCTTTGTGTCTTTTTTTCATTGACAGCTTCTTTCAACCACTGTAAAATTGAAGCATCGTATTCTCAGGATTTGGAGACGAGTTTATTTTTAAAACGTTTTAAAATACAAGATCCGTTCTAGGTCCCAGAACGGCTGCCATGACTCTCTCAGCAGACTCTTCAGTGGTGGTGTGCGTATTTGTGTCATTGCATAAAACCTTTTTTGGACTCAGACTCATAATGATTAATCCAAGTTTTGTCTCCAGTAGCGATTCGACTCAAAACTCCACCCTCGTCTTCACTATACAGTTCCTTGCTGTGGTTCGTCTTCAAGTGAGTCTTTTTCTGGTCTAAAAAGATGGATGTCATGTGTTCCATTATAGTTTGAGTCGACTTTCATTCTTTGGCGAGGAACTTCATAACAGCGGGGTACTCGATTGTATTTTACACTTTCATTCAGATTGAGTTGCTTGGTTGACGATAGTTCAAAAACAAATGGCTCAATTAAAATAAAACTTGCAATTGATACTTATAATGCATCTCTAAAACCATTACGTTTCATTAAACTACCCTCTTTTATGAGCTACCTACTCATTTCTTTAATGAGCTACCTACTTATTTAAATCGTAAAAATCATTTTAAGTGCAAATATGATTAAATGAATATTATGTTGACTGTTGGCTTATGCAGCATGTATAGGGCGCATGATCCGGATTCTCGCCATCAGCCTGCAATTCGATTCGGCACAAAACACAGCTATTTTCTTTATTATATATTATATTTTACAGTTACTTTACACCGTTCTCAAAATGCATACACTAAATTTAGTTCAGATTGATTTGAAATTTAAATCGTTGCACTGAAGAAAAGGCAAAACATGTTTTTGGTAGTGAGAGTTATTTGAGCCAAGCCTACCAGTTGCGAGAGTATTCAAAAGAATCAAATAAAATAATTTTAATATGGATGAAAACATAATTACCACAATAACAGACAAAAATTTAATTTGGTCAGTATATAGTTTGCTGTGCATTAATTAAGTAAGAACCACGCAAATATTGGCTGAACTCTAACACAACTTTGAGACAAGTGACACTAACTTTGAATAACTTTTCCTCATCTGCTTATCTGAAGTAATTTTCCTTTGGGGGCTAATATTTATTAGAAAACAAGGTTCTGATCGAATGATCAAATTTGCATGAAATAATTTCATTTCAGCGGCACTCAAACTGTAGAAAGCATAAAAATTAGCTCAGATATTTACCTGCAAAACCGATGTATGATCGTATCAACACCCCACACGGTCGATCACCTAACGACATTGCACGCGTTTCTGGTGCGCCCATCACCTGCAGATGCATGCAGGTCAATTTAATGTTAATCAAGTAAATTTAATGCTTAGTCAATTTAATGCAGTTCAATATGATCGTTTACCTGCACGCGCATCCGGCGTACTGATCGATGTAGCAATACATCAATTTGTCGACGCACATTTTTCATCAGCATAATTGTACAATAAAAGAAGCTAAAATAAAGATTGTTATTCATTCGGAGAAATAAAGTCTTTAAATCAAGTTCAGCGTGAGACTGAACACATTTAAACATTTTGGTGACCCCAATTACAACACGTTTACCATTTGTGAGATGGAGACGATTGCTAAGGAGCAAACGAAGCTTGGCAGGGCCATCGAGCGGCGTCAAGAAAACCATTTTAAGGCACCCAGGAGCAGGAGAACTCTAAGGTACTTTCAAACCCAGTTGAAGGGCCTAGAGGAGCAATGGGCGCAGTTTGAGGCACGTCATTTGGAGCTACGACCATTTGAAACAAGCATGGCTTCGCATCCATACTTCGAAGAAGACTTCTATGGCCAAGTAGAAGCCATGTGCCAGGATTTAAGGCTAGAGTTGGAAGAAGGTCTGCAGAAGGCTGAAGAAGGTCTTCTAAGATCGGAAGAAGGGGCATTGGTAGATGGAGCATCGAAAATGTCTCAAGGTTCTTTCGAACGGCGCGAAGATATAGTTGCACGTCAGATAAAAACACAACAAGCACTGTTGTGTTCTTTCGAACGTGCAATACAAATTGCGGAGGATGGATCTGCGACCCCACAATCAAAAGCATATTATGCACAGCACCTTAGTACGCTACATAGCTATTGGCAGGCTATAAGCACCAATCATCATGAGTTAGTGGCGGAGGATTTGGCGCTATCATATACGGAAGAAAGGTTCATCGAGTTGGGTGAGCGGTATCAGGCGCTGGCAATCAAGTTCATGGAATTATCTGAAGGCAGTATAAGTGGACACCAAGCTTCCAGGCCACCGTTACAGGAAACATCGGTAAATTTACCAAAAATAACAATTCCGATTTTTTCAGGGGATTATTCTAAGTGGAAACAGTTCCACGATCTGTTTTCCCATTTGATTCACAACCAACCTATGGGAGACGCCCAGAAGATGTTTTATTTGAAGTCGAATTTAGCAGGAGAGCCGAGTGGACTGATACAACATCTACAAGTTTCCGAAGCAAACTACACTACAGCATGGGAAATACTGAAGGCAAGATACGACAACAGACGGCTGATAGTGTCAGCATTTTTGAATACGATGTTTTCGATCGCCCCTACAAGCACAGAATCCGCCACTTCACTGAAACGGCTTCACGATAGTGTGAACGAAGCCATACTCGGAATAAACAGTCAAGGAGTAGATACTAGCAACTGGGATGCGTTGCTCCTACACCTAATCATGCAGAAGGTTGATCGGGAAACCCATCGTTTATTTGAGCAAAGCTTGGAAACACCTCGGGAGATTCCGACAATAAAAAGTTTTCTCAATTTCATTGAAACTAGGTTTCAGCTGCTCGAAACTCTGGGCACTAAGAAGGAGAAGACTCATTTCCGGGAAAAAGAGATGAAGAGGAATTCCACGTTCTTGACAACTAAAAAGTCCGAAAACTGTCAGCTTTGTGGAAAAGCACATCTCAACCTACGCAATTGTGAAGCGTTCGTAAAGCTCCCGATAATTGAACGAGCTCGGGCCGCAAGAAAGCTTCAATGCTGTTTCAACTGCTTAAAACCAGGTCATAAGCTCTCAGAATGTCAATCCAGAAGTTGCTTTAAATGCAACGGGCGTCACCACACGCTCCTACACCGAGAAGTTTCCATGACCAAACAATGCAACCAATCTCAGCCCCAGGATCCAAACCACTTTTCTCAACCAGAGAAAACACACGCAGTGCACTCTGCGTGTTCCGATCCATCAGAGACTTCAACTTACGTGTTCCTTGGAACCGTCTTAATCGACATCCGCAATTCTAGAGGTGGACTGACAACATGCAGAGCGATTTTAGACTCAGGTTCACAAATGAACTTGGTCTCCGAGCGCCTTGTTAAACGATTGGGATTCAACTTGGATCTTAAAAAACAACAAATAAATGGTATCGGTCAAGCACAGCTTCAAACACAAGGCCGGGTGAACCTTAACATCATGTCAAAGGTAAATAACTTCTCAGCAAGAATTGAAGCGTTTATACTTCCAGAAATTACGACCATACAACCGAGTCAACTGATCGATATAACATCATGGCCCATACCAAAGCACATTCAACTGGCAGATCCAGATTTTCATACGCCGAGGCGAGTGGATATGCTGCTAGGAGCAGACATATACAGTGAGCTAATGCTTACTGGACAAATAAAGCTCTCGGACAACCTTCCCACTTTGCAGAATTCAGTATGGGGCTGGTTTGTACTAGGTCGAGTGCAAAGAGTCAACAACGCAGAAAAACTATTTTGTGGAATAAGTACTGTTTCAATACAAGATCAGTTAGAAAAGTTTTGGAGTATAGAGGAGACCGAGTCTAAAGACACATTTACAGAATTAGAACGACTATGTGATTTACACTTTGCGGAAAATACATATAGAAATCATCAGGGTAGGTTCGTTGTGAAGCTTCCATTTAAAGGTACTCCTACGTCATTAGGCGACTCTAGAGGAATTGCCATCCGCAGGTTCTTTGCGTTAGAGAAGCGATTACAAAAGGATCCGGAAATCATGACGCAGTATTGTGCATTTATGAAGGAACTCGAAGATTTAAAACACATGGAAGTAGTTACTAAAATTCCCAAGTATAACTATTTTCTGCCACACCATTGCGTTTTGAAACCGGAGAGTTCAACAACCAAACTTAGGGTTGTTTTCGACGCTTCCTGCAAAACCTCCAGCAACACTTCGCTAAATGATTTGCTATTACCCGGTCCTGCAATACAAAATGACTTGTATGCGATTCTAATACGCTTTAGATTACATCGGTATGTGTTTACAGCCGATATAGCCAAGATGTACCGGCAAGTACTCCTCGATGAAGAGGATCGCAATTTTCAACTCTTGGTATGGAGATATTCACCATCGCAACCGCTTCAATATTACCGTCTAAATACGGTTACCTATGGAACTGCCAGTGCCCCATATCTTGCTATAAAATGTCTTCATCGATTAGCCGAAGACAATAAGAGCACTCATCCAGTCGGATCAAACATACTACTCCGAGATTTTTATGTGGATGACGTCATCACTGGGGCTGACAATATAGAAGAAGCGCTTACCATTCAATCAGAACTACGAGAGGTGCTCCAAAGTGCAGGCTTTCATTTGAGGAAATGGTCTTCGAACCACAAGAAATTACTTCAAGTCATTCCTCAAGAGGATGTCGAAACAACAACTTATTTGGGTGACAAAGATAACCATATCCAAACACTAGGGCTTAGGTGGCAGCCACAAGCGGACAAACTGTCCATCAAGACGAACTTACGTGAATTCAAAACAGTCACGAAAAGAACCATCCTTGCGGACATTGCTTCGATCTATGATCCACTGGGACTAGTCAATCCAGTTGTGACGTTAGCAAAAATATATATGCAAGAGCTTTGGCAATCAAAATTAGACTGGGATGAGACTATTCCCGAGGAGCAACTGCCGAAATGGCTCTCATTTCGGGAAGGACTTAATACACTTAATACATTTGTTGTGCCAAGATACATTCTACCCAGCGATAAGGTAAGAAAAGTTGAGATTCATGCCTTTTCAGACGCAAGCGAAAGAGCATACGGAGTAGCAGTGTATGTTCGGACTATCAGCTATACAGACAAGGTAATGACAAACTTACTAACCGCTAAGTCGAAGGTGGCTCCCGTAAAAAGAGTCACATTGCCAAGACTAGAACTCTGTGCCGCACATTTAATGATAAAATTGGTGAAACGGCTGAAAGAAGTTTTTCATTTTCCAATCCACAATACGTACTACTGGACCGATTCGGCTATAACTTTGTCCTGGATCCGATCCACAAGCTCCTCATTCAAAACCTTCGTCGCCAACCGAGTAGCATATATTCAAGAGCACAGCAAGATTGCGGAATGGCGCCACATACCCACCAATTTAAACCCGGCAGATATGATATCCCGAGGACTCACAAGCGCTCAGTTAATGTCATCGAAAACATGGTTTTCCGGACCAAGGTTTCTTCTAGAAAAACCATCCGCGTGGCCGAACAAAATTATAGCTCCAACAGAATTCAAGGAAGAATTGCGGAATCAAAAGACAATTATGATTACTACTCAGCAAACGTCCAGTATTTTAACATCCATTGATCATAGAAACTCATTCAGAACTCTGCAACACATTGTTGCTTATGTGTTACGGTTTGCGAGAAAAAGGCAAGAGAAAGGAATCAGTTTACATCCATATGAACTTGAAGAGGCACTCATCTTCATATTCAAACAAATACAACAACGTGCATTTGAGTATGAATTGAAACAACTAACGACAAAGAAGACTGCCAATCTAAGTGACAGGGTAAAGTCGCTCACACCATGGTTAGATGACAAAGGATTAATACGTGTCGGTGGAAGGATACAAGCTGCCGATGTACCATACGAAGCAAAACATCAAATTTTACTGCCAGACAAAGATGACATCGTCAAATTACTGCTAGCGCATCTTCACGTTAAACATCTGCATGCTGGACCTCAAGCCTTATTAGCAATAACACGCCAACGATTCTGGCCAATAAATGGCAAAGCAATGGCAAGAGCAACGGTCAGACAATGCATACGCTGTTCCCGGCTGAGGCCAAGATTCTACAAGCAGATAATGGGAAACCTTCCAGCAGAACGCGTACAATTCACCAGACCATTTCTTAACGTGGGGGTCGACTTTGGTGGACCATTTCAAATTCATTATAAGATTCGAGGCAAAAGACCAACAAAGGCATATATTTCTATTTTTATCTGCTTTGTCACAAAGGCAATACATTTAGAATTGGTGTCTGATTTAACTAAGGAAGCATTTATTGCAGCCCTTAAACGCTTTATCGGGAGAAGAGGGAAGCCATTAAAAATATTTTGTGACAACGCGACAAACTTTGTGGGGGCAAAAAACGAATTAAAAGATGTTCGTGAATTATTCACCGACAAACCATTTCAAGAGGAATTAGTAAGTTTCTGTTCAGACGAATATATTCAATGGAATTTTATTCCCCCCAGGACACCACATTTTGGAGGTCTGTGGGAGGCTGCAGTAAAGTCAGCCAAATACCACATTCGCCGCACGATTCTGAGTGCATCACTTACATACGAAGAGCTCAATACTCTGATAATTGAGATAGAAGCAGTGCTCAATTCACGCCCACTAACTCCACTATCATCCGATCCGAACGATTTGCAGGCACTTACACCAGGACATTTCTTGACCGGATCACCACTAACAGCGCTGGCAAACCCTCGAGAATCAGACCGCCACACAACCTTGCTTAAAAGTTGGGAGGTCATCAAAGCAAAGCAAAACGAATTTTGGTATCGATGGAGCACCGAATATCTACAGCAGCTGCAAGAACGACAAAAATGGAAAAACCAGAAAGACGACGTGAAGGTCGGAGCTATGGTGCTTATCAAAACTGACACTATTTCACCTTTAAAGTGGCCACTTGGAAGAATCCTAGCAGTCAATACCGGACCTGACGGATGTGTTCGAGTGGCAGCAATCAAAACAGAAAAGGGAATCATCAAACGAGCGATACACAATCTTTGCATACTTCCAGTGGAAGAGAAGGTAGCTGAAGAAAAATCTACTGAGCTACCGTCTACATCACTAAAACGATTGCCAGCAGCCACTTTGTTAGCAACAACTAATCCAAGCACACCTACGCTACCCATACTCCCAGTTGAAGCTAGCCAGAAGAAATTAACTGAAGAGAGATCTACTGAGCTACAACCAACATCATCAGAACGATTACCAGCGGTACCACTAACAAGTCAACCAAAAGTGGATCCGAAAAAGGTAATCCGTAAACGAACAAAGGGAACTCGATTTCTACCAATAAATCCAGCATGGCTTCAGGCTCCTTTCAAACCTCGCTCAGAAATCGTAAGATACTTACAACGCGCACAATCAGATGGTCCTGCAGCCAAACATCCAAGAACGGAAGACACCAAGAGGAATCCCTCTATTAAGAATGTTGTAAGTTTCTTGATATGTGTCTGTATAACACTACTTCCACTGGCGCAGGCAAACAAAACAAACCAATTTGTGGAAATCACACCATGGACGAGACCACCAATCGTGTACTTCGAAGATATAGCACGACTGTCAATGCTAACAGACCAGTGGAATCTCATGGTATACTATAATCTAGAGGGATACTGGAAGGAAGAACACATGCTACAGCAACAACTCGCTCAACTCCAAACTATTTGCGATGGGAGGACATTTGCTAGATACGACAACTCCTGCAATACACTTATTCGACAATTCCGGCAGCATCTGGATACTATAGCAGTCACCAACAGAATCATATGGCAAAGGAATGGTAACCACGCCAGAAACAAACGATCCCCATTTGACATCATCGGGACAATATCAAATAAACTGTTCGGGATTCTTGACCAAGAATATGCCCAACACATGACTACCACGATTAAGAAAATAGCCGATAATGAGAACCATCTTCTAAACTTAATTAAAAATCAGACCTCCGTTATTGATTCCACCGAAAACATCATCCAAGCCGATCGAGAATTTTCAGACAAGCAGTTCTCTATAATCAATGACACGTTAACGGCACTGAAAGAACGAGTAAAAATCACGAATCAGGTTATATCCGAGCAGGAAATTCAAGAAAAATTTAATACCTTATCGATTCACACTACTTTAGTGATGATGCGGTACCAGAGGACTCAAGACACACTTATCGAGATTTTAACTGAATGCCACCACCGAAAAATTCACCCACTATTACTCACACCAACACAGTTGCAGCAAGAATTATCACTTATTCGAGAAAACCTACCTCCTGACGTGACTATACCAGGAACCCCCTCGCACGAAAATCTGTTACAGCTTTATAGCCTTATGACCGTCAGAGCCAGAGTGACACGAGAATATATACTATTCGACATAACCCTTCCTCTGGAAAACAAAGAAACACTTCAACTAGTAAAAACCGTACCACTTCCAATCAAGGTCAACGCTCATGATATGCAAATCGTGACTGCATCCGAATTCCTTGCTGTAAACCTTCATCGTGATCAGTACTACCTTATAAGTTCTGAAGAATTCTCAAAATGCACATTTACCGCAAACGGAACCCTGTTATGCAAAAGAAAACATCAGCTATTCAGCAAGGAGAAGGGACCCGCAATATGTGAGCTAGCAATTATCAACCAGCAATCAACATTGTCCGAAGAATGTGTACTAGAACCTGCATCATCAAAGTCTTGGATTCAGCTTCACGATCCAAACCAGTGGATATACGTTTTACAGCAAGAAAATGTTCTCAACATCGTTTGTGGTACTCACTCATTTCAGAGAATGTTATCTGGAATCGGACTATTAAAATTCAAATCACAATGTGTCATTAAGCACGATTTTACAACTATAGCTGCCCACAGCCACTTCATCAATCGACTAGAAGTCTCTTTCACTCCATCAACAGAGTTGAATCTTTCATTGGTAGAAAATCATCTCAATCAACTCCAGTCCGTAGGATCGTTCGGTACGTTAAAAACAAGAAACCACACTGATGACATCTATTCCATAAAGCAAAGGCTCCAGCACATACAAGACCAACAGCAGCTACGAACAATTGAAGCTAAATCCACTAACGCTCATCAATACATCATAAGCTACCTGGCATTAGCTTCCATCTGTGTGTTTACTACAATCTACATCTGGAAACACAAATACAGCCATCGAAACTCACCTCATGCAGACCTACCACCAGAACCAACACCAAGGAGGTCAAATTACCAGCTAAGAACACAACACCTTGAAAGTGCTTTCAACGGGCGGGAGAATGTATGATCGTATCAACACCCCACACGGTCGATCACCTAACGACATTGCACGCGTTTCCGGTGCGCCCATCACCTGCAGATGCATGCAGGTCAATTTAATGTTAATCAAGTAAATTTAATGCTTAGTCAATTTAATGCTGTTCAATTTAATGCAGTTCAATATGATCGTTTACCTGCACGCGCATCCGGCGTACTGATCGATGTAGCAATACATCAATTTGTCGACGCACATTTTTCATCAGCATAATTGTACAATAAAAGAAGCTAAAATAAAGATTGTTATTCATTCGGAGAAATAAAGTCTTTAAATCAAGTTCAGCGTGAGACTGAACACATTTAAACAACCGATAAACCAATGCAATCCAAAATCTCTCTTCAAATAATGCAGCCAATATAATTTTGACAATGTCTATAATTTTAATGTGGGTTAGATGTTTAATTTTGGGGCACAATCAAAAATGGAAATGTATATATCATGTGCAGTACCTTTGGATTCGAGTTAGGTTCGCATATTACGTTAAGTCGCAAAGAACATATACATGCTGTTCGGATTGCTTAGTAATTGAACTTTGCATACATATTGATTTTGTAATGTTGCGCACTGCTTGCAATTTCGGTTTGTATTCAAATGCCTGTTTCAAGGCTAATGAAAAAGTTGCAATTTGGTATCAAATTTTACAAGGTCAGGATACGAAATTATAAATGATGTTGACTCGACGCGCACTAAATACGCGTGTTCGCACCTATGTTCGAAGCTAAGTGAATTTGGAGTAAAAATGTAATTTCGTATATTCGGTACGATATTTACACAACCTTTTCACTTTCGAGCATTAAACTAAAACAGCCAGTCTTGCTTGCACATGTTTTCTAAGATGATATTTTTTTAGTGTTCCCGCAAAATTTCTTCTCAAATGAAAAATGTGAACAATGTCTCTGACAGCTCACTTTTTTGTTCGAACTGGTTAAGCGGATACTAAAACAAAAAGTAATTAGCGGTCTGTTATGCCATAAACCATCAATATTTCCAAGTCCCAGGCAAGTACATAGCTAAATATCACAAGAAGAGATACTTTTTTTGTCAATCATATTCGAGTTTGAATAGAAACATATAAAATTAGTGCTCAAGTTAGCGAAATCGCGATTTTCCTTTGATATGTTTCTTGTACGTTTTTACTACTCAATCACCACGTGTAAAATATTTTACTTTTTTCTATGGCAATGCCAAAGCTCTGTGGATTACGTTTTGAAGTGAATGCTTAGCTATAGCGGCAAGGAAACACATATGGGGAAAGCCGATTCAATTAGCCGATATCAATTCCAATATTCTTTTATTAAGTGCCACATTATTTCTTGTTTTTTGAAGCGTTAATGTTATGCCTAGTCGTCACTTAAGCTATGATATGACACTTAATTAATGGAGCGCTAGTATTATGCCCAGCACACCACTATTGAGACAACACAAGCCATACAAATACAGCCATGAGCAAACGGCGGGAGTCGACACCTCAGGTAAGTAAATCCCTGCTTCGCGAGCTGGCACCTCTCATACCCTGGTCCTGTACCTCTCATACCCTGGCCCTTTCATGACCTAGTCTTCCCCAATACCCGAAAATATTTTACATTTGATGTTTTGATATATCCCTCTCTCTATATATGTTTAAGATGTCCCGAAAATTCAAGTTTTCAATAGAACGGTTTCGCAGCTATGCAAACATTCTTCAAAAGATAGTTGCAGCGTATTCTGATTTTATGAACCCTATCATTTTTGTCGTGAATTTTTCCACATACAGATTTCCTTTTTCCATTTTAAGATTGGTTATGTGTGGTAATTTAGAACATGCGGAGGCTCAATGTTTCGAAAAGAATTTTCACGTACATGATCTAGCTAAATTGTTGCCCAAATATGCATTTTCAATCAGAATTGTATATTTTTGATAGGCATAAATACTTCCTGTAAATTTCGTGATAATCCAATGTTTTTCCACGGAGTTATAGCAAATAATATCTTTTAAAAATTTTATACTCTTAGGCAATCAGCGCCCACATAGAATTAAAAATTACCAAACCGTTATCAATACCAATTTTAAAACGTTATCAGTTTTCATTCCCCATACCAAACTTCTCACAATATTTGTCTTTCCATAGAAATATGGAAAAAAATCACTAAAATTACCTTTCTTTACACGTTTACATAAATCAGAAAAAAAGATTTAGTGAGATTATTTAATGTGCGTAACGCGGTCGAAATGAGATTCTAGGTCGGTCCATGTGAAGATAAAATGAAAACATCTTTTACAGCCACAGTAGTGGGCAGTTTAGTGATTTTTTCCAAAATTTCTAAGGAAAAACAATTATTGTGAGAAGTGAATATGGGGAATGAAAACTGATAACGTTTTATGATTTGCATTGATAATGGTTTGGTAATTTGTGATTCTATGTGGGCGCTGATTGCCTAAAAGTAGGCAAATGTTTTTTTGAAGATATTATTTGTCATATCTCCTCGCAGAAACATCGGATCATCACGAAATTTAAAGGAAGTATTTATGCCTATCAAAAATATACAATTCCGATTTCAAATGAATATTTGGGCAACCTTTTAGCTAGAGCAAGTACGTAAAAATTCTTTTCAACACATCAAACCTCCGCGTGTTTTAAATGACCACACATAAGCAATCTTGAAATTAAAAAGTCTAGCGCATCAGAACCGCTAGAAAACTAAGTTTCGAAGAAATTGTCTTTGCGTGACAAAAAAATGTGGAAAGACGTAATACACTTTTTTGTAGAATCATATCAACCATTCCTTATCCAAAGCAACAAAACTCAACTAAAACACAAATGATGAAAGTGTTTAGTGCTGGCAACACTTTTCCAACGAAGCAGCAATAAGTTAACCTAAACAAGCTCATACTCAAATCAACTTATCCTTTGAATTTCGTTCTCATCGGAGGATTTCATCGAAAGTTTAAGCGGTTAAACGTTGTTTGAGGCTGCCATCCGAAAAATTTGCAAAACTTGGAAATTTAAAAATTGGTTTCTTAATTTTATTGCAAATGCTTTGCATATGAGTATGTGATTTCAAGCATCTGTTGGTGCAATATTTACGAAAATGGCCAATGCTGTTTACTCTGTGTTAGCAGCAAAGCAAAATATATACCAAATCTGCTTCTCGTTAAGCTAATCCGAACCAGTAAATTTCGTTTCGATTGAATCACTGCGCAGGAAGGTATACGGGTGAAAAGAATTTTAGGGTTACCACCCTCAAAACTTTTCAAATTTTTAAAGCGTTAATATTTGTTGTTAATTTTCATTGCAGGATGATTCCCATTTGCAAATCTAATGATATAATCACTTAGTAAAGAAATTTCAAAAAATTACGAAAATGGTCATAGCTGGCAGTCTTTTCATGATTTTTGTACGAAATTCCTACGACACTTGACTCACATTAAGGTCCATTTAATGCATGAACTTCGTTTTGATTTCTACACTGGAGCAGAAGTTATAGGGTAAAAAGCTTTTTTTTGCTGAGCAAGTTTGCAAGATTAAGGAGACAAAAATCACCATTGCTGGCAACTCTGTTCTAACTTTTTCACCAAATGTTATTTAAAGTAAGATCCAAATATTGTAGAAATTTCGTATAAATGTGATGGCTGAATCGGAAGTTATAGGCCAAAAAGCAGTTTTTTTTTCTCAGTGATTTTTCAAGATGGTACCACTGCTACAGAGTTGCCCGCATTTCAAAACCGCTTCTATCAGACCTAGTCGTAGCTTATGCTAACACGTCCTGTAAATTTCATTATGCTCGGATTATCCGGTCGTCAGTTCTCGTGAACAGAAGTTTCGAGTGCTGAAAATAGAGGTAATTTGGGGATGGGTTGCCGTTCTTGTGCAAATCGGAATTTTGAAAATTTTATCTTGAGATGAAGGATAAAGGATAAAATTGATCAAAAATTTGAAATTTTTATCGAAAATCAAAAGTTTTTCAGGAAGGTCAATGATTTGAAGGATTTTTTTTCAGCAGCCTGCCACAGCTACAGAGTTACCCGCTCTATGCTGAAAATCTATATGTGCCAAATTTTAGTCAACATCAATACGCTCTGTAAGTTTTACGATGATCCATTGTTTTTCTTACAAGTAATGACAAATCAAATTTTGAAAAAAAATTCTTGCCTACTGTTAGGCACCCTGCACCCACACACGGCTAAAGTTTTCAATTTTTTATCATAGACAAGCTGAAAATACAATCAAGTTTTATTCCGAAACATTTATTTTAACAAAAATTTACACTGCTTAGAAATATAGGAGTACCTGGAAATTGACTAAAACGCTCGCCGCCGCCAAAAGGTTTAGGATATCTGAATTCTAGAAAGTCATGGACCTACTAACTATATACATCAACGTCCTCCGAAAATTTCACTTCAATCGAGTCGGCCACTCCAGAGATTATCTCTATTAACCATTCTGCTGATATATATGTATATATATATATATATATATATATATATATATATATATATATATATATATATATATATATATATATATATATATATATATATATATATATATATTTATATATATATATATATATATATATATATATATATATATATATATATATATATAAAAACAAACTCACAAATATGCCAAGTCGTAATCGAAATCGGATAATATCAACATGCCTTTGAGAATGAGGGTGCTGCTAGTAACAAATGTTTAGATCAATATATCTCAAAAACGGTTATAGTTACAGGAAAAAGCTATATAATCTTTTTTGTTGGAAATTTGCTAAGCTACAAATTCATCGTACATTGTTTTTCTGAAGACGTAACCGTTACTGAGATATTTGGGAAAGGTCACTTTTGGTGACCTTTGACCCCGTATAAAAAGCGACGCAGCACTCGGACTGATGGGGACTTTTGACATTTTGTTCAACACGCCAGTACCAAGGCCCACACAAAAATTCAGCTTGTTGGGAATTAATGCAAACTGGAATGTCTATTTTGACTGGACTAATACGTGCGAACGCGCATATTTAGTACGCATCGAGTCAATGTCATTTATGATTCCCTGTCCCGACCTTGTAAAATTTGATACCAAATTGCAACTTTTTCATTAGCTTTGAAACAGCCATTTGAATACAAGCAGACATAATGGGGAAATTGCAGGCAGTGCGCAGCATTACAAAATCAATATGTATGCAAAGTTCAATTACTAAGATATGTAAATACATTTTCAATCCGAACAACATGCATACGTTCGTGCTAATTAACGTAAAATGCGAACCTTATTCGAATCCAAAGGTACTGCACATGATATACACATTTCCATTGTTGATTGCACCCCAAAATTAAACATACAACCCACATTAAAATTAAAGGCATGGTCAAAAATATATTGTTTGCATCATATGAAGAGAGATTTTAGATAGATGTCCCCGCAGCTTGCATTGGTTTATCGGTTTGAATCTGAGCTAGATTGAGGAAATGCTAGTTTATAGTTTTTATGCTTTTTACAGTTTGAGTACCGCTGAAATTGAATTAATACAAGCAAATTTAATCATTCAATCAAAACCATGTTTTTTAATAAATATTGGCCCCGCAAATGAAAATTACTTCTAGAAAATCTCAGCAGCTCTTTACTTATGTAAATTTGATGAAAGCAGATGAGGAAAAGTTATTCAAAGCTAATGCCACTTGTATCGAAGTTGTGTTAGAGTCTTATAGTGAAAATATACACTAAATATTAAGATCTAGAAAATTTGAAAACTTTTGCGAATGGTTACCTTAAATTTCTTTGCATCCCTATAACTCCCAATGCAGTCATTGGATCAATACGAAATTCGCAGAGCAGGTTGATTTCAACGTAAGGTAGATGCGACAAGGACTTTTTGGCTTCGGTGCCAGGTAAGGGCTGCTAGCATTAGGCGTTTTTGTTATTTTCGTTCCAATAAATGCTTGTATGAAGTATTTTCATCACAAACATTTGCAATGAAAATAAGTAAACATTGCTTAAATTTTCTAAGCTCTGGACATTTTTCGGACGGCAACCCCAAACACCTTTCTACCGCAGTAACTTTCCATGAAGTCACCTAAATAAAAATTAGCTTAGATTCTATTATTACTTAGGGTGTATTAGTTTTAGGTAGGAAAAGTAAGTAGTGGTAGAATACACACTCATGCTGCATAAGCCAACAAAATATTCATTTAATCATATTTGCACTTCAAATTATTTGTACGATTGAACGGTACAATGTTTTCAGGTTGGGTCATTAAGCTTGTGAAATGAGTAGGTAGGTCATTAATGGGGGTAGTTTAATGAAACGTATTGGCTTAAGAGACGCATAATAAGTATCAATCGCAGGGTTTATTTTAATCGAGCCATTAGTTTTTGAACTATCGTCAACCAAGCAACTCAATCTGGATGAAAGTGTAAAATATAACCGACTACCCCGCAGCTATGAAGTTTCTCGCCAAACAAGGAAAGTCGGCTCAAATTATAATGGAAAAGATGACATCCGTCTGCATCCATCTTTTTAAACCAGAAAAAGACTCACTTGAAGACAAACCACAGCGAGGACCTGTATAGTGAAGACAAGAGTGGAGTTTCGAGTCGAATCGCTGCTGGAGACAAAACTTGGATTGATCATTATGAGCCTGAGTCCAAAAAAGGCTTTATGCAATGACACAAATACGCACATCACCACTGAAGAAGTTCAAGGTGTCCCAGTCTGCTGGGAAAGTCATGGGTGCCGTTTTGGGACTCAGAACGGATCTTGCATATTGAAACATTTCAAAAATAAAGTCGTCTCCAAAATCTGAGAATATTACGCTTCATTTCTACAGTGGTTGAAAGAAGCTATCAATAAAAAAAGGAGACAAAGACAAAACATTTTGAAAATGTGTACTGTATAAACTAATTGAAAAATCCGAAAAATGTATCAGAGTAGCAGGTGAATAAATTGAAAAAGAAAAATAAATTTTGCATATTTGTTTGCACTTCTTACTCCCCCTTTGACGAGCTTAATGACCCAACTTCGTAAATATTTGAAAGAAGTACTTGGCATTTTATCAAAACAATCACTGCATAACTGTGACTGCGAGACCACAAGATATGATATAAATACAGTATTAATGCCATCAAAACGTTAGTTTTCGTACAGGGGCTTTCAATAAGGACATAACAATTTTGTTTTTAAATAAAACACAGAATACTTAAGATATTGGGCTGAAAATTATTCCAAAATCAAAAATTCAAATCTTATTAAGTGGCTTCGAAAGCATACACTGTTTCTCAATAAATATCAGCTCATAGTGTATACATGACTGATGTTACCACTTGCAGTTTGTGATTATTGATTTTTAAGGTAACAGTACATACTTTCGGAACTAATTCGTTAAATTTCAGTTTTGGATCGTCTCGCAATCAAAAAACAGTTCTATTTGATAATGCTTTCGGAGGTTTTATCCTCGAAATGATCCATATTCTCGCATCATATATTCTACGCTCGGAAAAGCTTTAGGGCCGACGTACATTGTCTATGGTATTAGGTGGAATTTTTCGCACATCCGAGCAGATCAAATTTTGTTGAGTATACAGAAATCCAAATCAAATTTTGTTAACCATATTGAATTCAACAAAAACATCCTGCACATGTGCAGGATTTTGTTGTTGTATTCAATATACTTAACAAAATTTGATTAAAATTTTAGCATACTTAACAAAATTTGATCTGCTCGGATATGCAAAAAAACTCACTTATTATAAGAATAGAAACAACGATTGCAATTTAATACTTCTATACCATATTCAGTTTTTTAGGTTTTGATGTTGGTTTGCTGTAAAATTTGATATCGGTCCCGATTATTTATCATAATACATTGATGCGATGGAGTATCCGAAAGTAATGTGAAAGATATAGCTAAAAAATTATAAGGATAAAGCGAAGAAACATTTTCGCTAAAAATGAAGTAAGAAGGAGTCATGGATTAATCTGTAAATCAACATAATGATTTTGTGTTAAGCAGATTCCCTAATTCAAAACTTGAATGAATAAAATATTAAGAATTTATTTGTATTCTAGCTTATTCCAGTTGTCTAAGTGAAAGTATGTAAAATATTTTTGTTTGCGTTGAAACTTTCGTCCCTCCCCGAAGAGTTCCTTTGCGTGACTCCAGGCCGATGTCTATGTTTCTGTGTAAACCATTATGTTTTGTTTTTTGTTTCCAGGTCGGCAGCTCAGATGATCATAATCAAATGTTTGAAAAAAAACTTTAATTCATTGTAAAGTAAATTTCGGAAAA
>CANBKX010000033.1:0-17269 GCA_947369275.1 Nemotelus nigrinus | reverse complement strand
CCAGCTCATCAGCCTCACAGTTGCCCTGGAAACCCCTATGTCCAGGTACTCAGATCAATTGAACAACCGAATGTCTCGATATCTCCCTCGGAGATGCAAAGGCATTCAGCAATAATGATGGACACTGTACAAGGACCAGCAAGAGACTTAATAGCCGCTTGGCTATCTGCGAAAATACCAATATTGACCCCGAATATTCGATTACACAGAAGCCAATCGATAGCCTGTAAAAAAACCGCAACTTCCGCCTGAAAGACACTACAGTGGTCTGGTAGACGGAGGGACAGGTTGAGATTCAGCTCATCCGAGTATACACCACACCCGACTCTATTGTCAGGCTTTGAGCCATCAGTGTGCACATGGATAAGCCCACTTTCGAAGGTGACGCCATCACGCCATTCATCAGTATAAAGCCAAGCAACAGTACAAGGCTGAAATCCCAAATTCGCTCCTATGGCTCTTTTACAGCAGTAAAGTGCATTGAAAGCCTTCCGTGCTCTTTCTGCTACATTGTAGGTCCATAGTCACTTCGAGTCAAGGATAAACCCTAAGTACTTGACCTTCTGGCTAAGTTCAATGGAGACGCCATTGAGTTTGGGTAACTCAAATACGGGAATTTTATACTTCCTTGTAAACAGTACTAGCTCCGTTTTGCTAGGATTCACATTCAAGCCGCACTCACAACTCCAACGTGAAAGAATGTCAAGAGAGTTATTTAACCACTCCGATTGTGTAGATAAATACTTTTCCGACATTGCCACAGCTATGTCGTCTGCATAAACAATCACTTTGCAGCCGGCACGGTCCAGTTTCGTTAAGAGAGCTATCACCGTGATGTTCCACAGCAGGGGAGAGAGGACCCCACCCTGGGGTGTGCCCACCCTGACTCCCCGTCTTACGCTGACATTCCTCAGGGAAGAGATTACCACTCTGCTTTTAAGAAGCTGCACAATAAAAGCAATCAGCCGCTCATCCACGTGTAGCACCGAGAGTGCTTCAACAATTGCGTTACACTTTACGTTGTTGAAGGCTCCCTCAATGTCTAAGAAGGCGGCAAGCGTATATTCCTTTAGAGCAAGAGATTTCTCAACTTGCTCAATGAGGACGTGAAGAACAGTCTCAACCGACTAACCTCTGGTATAGTCGTGCTGTGACTGCGAGATCAACACAGGATCTATTGATTTTTTTATATGGTAATCAATGATCCTTTCCAAAATCTTAAGCAAGACAGAGCTAAGACTTATTAGACGATAGTCCTTCGGCTTAACATGCGAAACTTTTCCTGCTTTAGGGATAAACACAACTCAAGTTTCCCGCCAGCTGGAGGGAACATACGAGAAGCGTAGGCAAGCTTTATAGATCTCTCTGAGCCATGGTAGCGATAGTTCCATGAACTGTTTAATGTCAGCCGCAAGGACGCCATCAGGCCCCGGAGATTTAAACGGCTCAAAGGAGTTGATAGCCCACCTCAGTTGAGAATTTGATATTCTGAACGGTGTTGTTGAACTGTGAGCTTGCTCCGTTTGATGCACCGCTTCTAGAGGGCAATAATTGCCCGGAAAATGCGCGTCCATCAGAACGTTTAGTGTATCTGCGGTCGAACTAGTCCAAATGCCCTCAGGGTTCATGATGCACCCCATAGCCTTCGGTGTCGTGCTTAAGACCTTACGAAGGCGATTCGCCTCGCAGAGACTCTCTACGTTTCCACAGAAAGATCTCCATGAGGACCTCTTTGCCTTGCGTATGGCATACTTAAAAGCCCTGAGCTTCGTTTTGTACATCGACCAGTCATTAGGCCTTTTCGAGCTGTTGAGCTCCCTCCTACACTCTCTTCGCAGGGTGCAGATCTCCATATTCCACCAGGGAGGCTTGGGATTCTCCCTCACTGTGGGTGGTTTACACGCGGCCCTAAACGCGAAATTGAGAGAACTAGTGAGGGTGTCAACCACTTGATCTAATTTATGGTAGTAGTCAATGCTCCTAGGGGCATTTTCCAGGGAGGATCGGACCAGAACTTTAAATAAGTTCCACTGCGTCCTTTTTCTGCTAATAAAGGCTACCTGCACATCAGAGTTGCGGCCAGCCACGTTGAACGAAATGTTCCTATGGTCAGAGCAGGAGCACTCCTGTAGAACCCTTCAGTCGCGGAGTAAATGTGAGTGCCGCCCACTGACCCAGGTAACGTCAATATATATGTATAAATATATATTTATATGTATATATATACATATGTAAATATATATGTAAATATATATATAAATATATATATATATATATTTATATATATATATATATATATATATATATATATATATATATATATATATATATATATATATATATATATATATATATATATATATATATATATATATATATATATATATATATATATATATATATATATATATATATATATGTATATGTACATATAATTTTAACACAACACTCATGGCTGTGCCATCCACTTCAAATTCCGATTCACACGGAATCGCTAACAACATAAAATTTTCTTCTAAATTGAATTTGATATATTCCATAAAGTCGAAATTGTTCACGTTGCACAGTGGTCCCAAATCCAAAAAAGCTGGCCAAAATATAAAGGTGTGCTTCAATTTACTTAGATTTTTGCACACTTATGTTTTTTAGGTCACTGATGTCAAATTTGAACTCGAAATTGCAAAAATTCAAAATGGCGGTTCCAATATGGCGGAGCATAACCTAGAATTCTGCCTAAAATTTCAGAGTATTCTTGGATTTACTCTATTTTCAATACTCATGTTTTTTGGGTTACTATTTACAAATCTGAACCTAAATTTTCAGCATGTAAAATGGCGGAATCAACATAGTGGACGAAATCACACATTGTTGAGAAAAATATAAAGACATTCTTCGATTTTCTTAGTTTTTTAAGTACTTCCGTTTTTTACGCTGCTTATTACAAACCTAAGCCACAATGTACAAAAAAATGGCAGAAAAATCTTTTTGCGTTGAATATTTTAGATTGTTGAGGAATTCAGTAGGTTTGTACAATTGAACAACGCTTACGAATATAGCATTATATAAAGCATTGAGAAGGTTACAGAACGATCACTAGTTATAGAAAAAGAAAAACACACTTTCTCGGTTGTCTCGAACACGCATTTTATTAAATCACATCAATTATTTTACACATAAAAAAATACCGCAAAACTAACATATTAACTTTCATAGCTTAGACTCAATTTGACAAGTCACAGTCAGAACAGCTTGTTTCAAGTTCATTTTCAAAATGTTCTTCTGAAACTGGAGCTTCAATTTCAGCGACTAAACCTTCAGCCTCTGAAGTGAAAGGTTTAGATTTTTTTGTGGGCAGTTTTCGCAAACATGAAATTTTTGGGTCGGATAATATAAGAAGTCTGTGGAAAACGTCCTCCATGTTTTTTGTGCGACTACATTTTCGAGCGAAATTTTCACGATAATTTTTTATATACTTATTGCAAGACTATTGAGCTTCTTCGGACATTTGCCCGATTGGAAGCAGCGAAGACTTAATAATTCTTGGACCATGAACCAAAATTTTGTACATTGTTGTCGGCATATAGAACCATGGATATAATTCTACAAACTTTCTAGCAGTTTTCAGGGCATAGTTTTCAAATTTTCGGATGTCGATTTCGAGTCCACTTGATATGACTTGTAATATGGCGTGGAAACGTTTAATTAAATCTTCATTAATTCCTGTGATTTCGGCAGAAATAGCTGAATTTTCAAAAAAACGCATAGCAGTGTTGCCATTATTACTGGTGCCATAATTATGCTTAGGTTGATCGACAAGTAATCCAAATTGTTTTCGAAAATCTTTCTGAACTTTTTTTTTCTTTTTTTCAACAATTTCCTTGTCGTTTTTTCGACTTTGCCACTTACAAATTTCCAACTTGTATGATAAATGCAAACAGCATTCAAAAAACCTGATCCAAGCATGAAGCGAAGATTTTCCAAATCTCAAATTCCCCTCGATGATTGGTTTGTTCAAAATTTGATCGATATCATTAAACTGTTTACTTGTGGCATTGCAAATATAACAACGCATGGCCGATGTTGTGTTCGTGACTGAATTACACACTTTACCATCAACCATCGTAAAAAAAAAGTTGAAAATGAACATTTATTTCTATTCCAGCTATTATTGTTTGGAAAGGAACAAGGTTTTTTTCTTTATCTTCAATGTTTTTGACTTCATTCACAGTCGCTTCTACTGTTTCTGTCATTAACTGTACCTTTATAGGACGGCAAAATCTTGGGGACGAAGGTCGAGAATTTTTCCAAACAATAATTTGCGAATTTCTCTCTTTCGAACTTGAAACTATTTGTAGAGGCACAAAAGATATGAAAAAAATACTTTCGTCAGAAACGTTTTCATCGCTAAATTTTTGCTTGTAGTTGCTTTAATCTGAAGTGCCGTCACATCCCCATTTGCAAATTAAATTCAATTCTTTCACTTCATCCGCCGGAAGACTTTCGATAACTTCTAGTTGTGTCAATAAGATTCTTCGACTTGTGTGATTGAGTAATGCTTGAAGTTTAACAGAGGCTCCAATTTCAGTTACAGAGACTTCATCGGGGTAACAATTTTTCTTTGATTCTAAAACGTTTTTGTAAGATGGATACAAACTGGAATTTTTCTGTAAACTAACAGTGCGAATACCCGTGTACTGACTTTTCGAAAGCTTATTTTCAATGATAAGAGATAATGCTTCTTCCCCGGTTAACGTTTGCTCCTCTACCTGCTTGATTGCTTTTCTGTATCTCAATGGATTGGATGGTGATCCGGTTGAGATGTCTTTCAAAGCATACGCTGCATCCACTTTTCCCGCAGCTCTGAGACTAATTTGCGTTGCATAGGCAAGTTCGTCGCAAGTTCCATGCTCACGTATGCCTTCAGTTTTTCTGCGCTTCGTTCTCTCGCTGGATTCAGAAAAGCTGATCGAAGGACGACCGGAACTACTGCGATTGTGTTCTTGAGTTTCGACAATATGAGTATCGATGAGAGGAACGAAAGTATCAAGCCAATTTTTATTGTTTTTCAAAAAAATGTTTTCTTTTCGACAAACTTCCTGCCATTTTTTTTTTGAAGTCGAACATCATTTTACTGACAACTTGCTTTTTCTCCTTTGACAACTCGAGATGCAAACCATATTTTTTTAGATATGCTTTTTCAATAATATTTTGAATATTACTTGCATCGTCATTTAAATGCTGTTTCAGTAAAGTGAATAATTGTTCTCGCGTGAAACCTTTAGCACTGTTGCGGTCAGCATTTTTGGTATCTGGAGTATGATAGAAAGTTGCATGATTATTAAAAAATAACTGTGGAAAAATTCTGTTTACTTTGAATGCGAATAATTTACAATCCAAAATGTTTGCAATTAAATTATTTCCAGTGATTTGACCAAAAGTTCAAAAAAATCTAGCACAACATAATCACTACATTATATGTATTAATTGATTATTAATTGGAAAAAAATTAACACCTTTGTTTTTATAAAAATCATTAACACTATCAGGACAAGCTGTGATATTTTCCACGTCACGTCGGCGTCGCCAGACGTGACGCGGTGCGTCTCGTCGCGACTCATGCTTCGAGATGGAAAATATCAAATAAAAAACGCATTCGCAGGCATCCGCAGCTAATTTTTTACTGAATAAATTGAAGAACGTTTACTCAGCGTTATGATAAATATAACTCGTTAGAATACAGCAGAATAATAAACTTTGTCTATGTATCAAAGTCAAAATTTGTGTCAGAGATCAGATAATTTGTTTCTAAAAAAAGTTAATTCGTCAAAAAATATCTGCGAAATTTCGCTTCCAAATTTAAACCTTGATATTGTACATACCTTCATCTGAAAAATCCGTTTTTCCAGTTTAAAACGATCACTTTCGAGAATTGTTGTTGAACGAAACTAAGAGACACTTTTTCCGTACCTCGCTCGAAGACATTTGGCACCACAGATAAGACAAAGTTTAGACTAGGCTCCGAAGTTAGTTATACAAACAAAAGACTATCTGATTTCTGAAATGAAGCAACAAGAACCCTCACAATCGACTGTGCCGGTCGAAATAACGATTAAAAAAAATTTTCTTTTTCATTTTGGTCAGCATTTTTGGATTTGGGACCAATGTGCGTTGTGGCTATTAAGCAATTGTATAACAACTTCTGGAGTAAAAGTTTTTCTGTTTACTTTGCGAAAATTGTAAAGCAGAGGTTAACTGCTATTTTATATTCAGCCTTTGTCAAACACGCAATAATAAATCGAATGAAGCATTCTCGAGTTTTTGAATTTGAATCATCGGAAAAGATTATTTTTTTTTGAGTACAAAGTTCTAACTATTAACTGGCGACCGTAACAGTGGTACATCGCTAAAAAAGAAAACAACCGTTCGAAAAATAAAGTAACGGTAAACGTGAAGTTCGGGAGCTTATCGAGCGGTATCCGTGCAAGTGAAGTGGAGCAATACATACCTTAGTAGGTTTGTGACTTGAGGTTTTCCACGTCGTAAAACAAAAAGGATTTTTACGATCGGTCCAGTGCGCAGTTAAGTTAGTGATGTGTCGTAAAACGCCCTTAGATTGCCGAATGCTGTGTGTGGAGTACATTCTGATGTTAGTACCTACCATGCGATTAAATACTAGAATATCTACTACAATGTTGCTTACTGAACGCAAACAGAAAACTTGAACTTGATTACATAGATACAAATTTCACCTTAGATTATAACGTTTGCTAATTAAACGCAAAAAAAATGAGATAAAACGAATACTGCAAAGCATAGGTCGATCGAAACTCATTTGTAGCGTACGTTTATTGATTGCATACGAAAACATCGTTGTGAGAATTTGCAAGTTAATAAAACTAGTTGCATTAAAATCTGCGATACTATTAAAATACCTTTATCAATGGAATTAATAAAAGAAATATTGACAGCTGTAACAAGAGCGCTTAGCGCGCAAATCGAACTAAGTAAGAAGTTAGAACTAAGACTCTAACGACTGGAGCAATCTTCTTCGGTCTCTGCGACACAGCAGATCTGACCACCTCAAGAACATCAGCTACAAGCTCCACAAAACCCGGAAGATTAGAGATAAATCAGCCAATTTCCCGACTGTGTGAAATGACTTTAGGTTTTCGATGGAAACCCATCTCAATACATTTCCTGGGTTCACAATGTAGAAAAAATATTGAAAAATTTTGAGGTAGTCGGTGCTAGACCTATTCATCGGGCCATCCTTCAACATGTTCGTCAGAAAGTGAGAGGGTCCGCTGATATTGCCTTGATCTTATATAATACATTCGACGACAGTTGGGACTTCTGAAGCGATGCCTATCTCTCCACTACTCCAATAAAAGAGACATCTGGACTCTAGAGCATCAGCTTAATATGATGGTTCAAGGAAGCTAGAGCCTTGACAAATGCTTTGCCCTCTGAAACAATGGGTGTCTTGACCGAAACATATCGCAACAGGCCTCTAGATGTTTTCGTTCGAGGAGTGAATAAGGATTTATCTAAAATGTTAATTATACAGAAACCAGCTACGCTCCTTGAAGCGTATACAACTTATTTGGAGATACAAAATTTAAATTTCCGCAGTTTTTCGATCCGAAAACTAAACTCCAATAATAGCGATACAGCTCCCATAAATCAGTTGTTTGCTAGCAACGGCAACCCGCAGGCACCTATTCTCCCACCTAAACCTGCACTTCGGTCATTGCCTACGCGTCAGAGGAGTGCAGCCAACGACATTCAAAATAATCGCGTTTAGTAGTCTGTAAATTAAAATTAGCTAAATTCAAATTGACATATCATCGTAGGAGTGTAAGCATAGTACTTTTTATAAACAAACTACAATTATCCTCTTTGATTTAATTTGAATATTATTTTTTATTTTCTGAACAAGCACAACGTAACAAACTGTTTGACAATCTTGTAAAAAAAACAATTCCACATCACACTCGTGAAAAATTTTTGATGACAATCCCTTTCTTAACCTACTAGTGTTTTTAGTTTTTAATTAGTGTAGTGTTTGTGAAGAGTTGTGAAATGTATGCATCTGAAGTGCGTTTATAAGTGGATCTACAATACTCCCCTGCCAATGTTTTACGCATTATCGCGAGGCGTAGTAGAGCAGAGTCGTGCAGAGCGGCCCGCCGCGCAGTACAGCACAGCACTGAGCATTATTCGGCCCGACCCGCGATGTGCGGTGACGTCACGGCCCGCACCGCACCGGGCCAGCTTTGGCCCGCGGATTGCGGCAGCACTGAAGAGTCAAACCGAGGGGTGAAAAATACGAGCCGAATGCATAGGCAAGCTGATCTTCGTGCTAGGCGAGAACGAGGATGGTATGACATCGCAGGTAGTGGTACAGACTGAGTGCTGAAATTTATGATATGCGTTCATTGCACCGGATATATTGCCTTAATCGAAATGGCTTTTGAATGAAACAAATGGTAGAATTTACATCAAGATTGAATATTTTAACTTTGAAGAAATCAAGCATTTGGAAATTGTACCGGATGGGCGTTTCTGTTGCTGTTTTTATTGATTCAATAGTGGTTCACTAAGTACTTGAAACTTAGAGAACCTTCTATTGAATATGAATTCCACCAAGCGATTGCACTTGTTGGAAGTTAAGTTGATACTCGTGTTTCACGAACAGCAGTAACTATACTACTTTGAAGAATGAAACGCTTGATTCAATTATACGAAACTGAATGAATTTTTGGAACTGTGTGTTGGTTTGGAGCTACTGAATAACTCACTCTTACTCCATTCCTGTCAGTGAGCGGTCTTGTGCTCAGCTTCCTTTCATAGCCTCAATAAGTGCATTTTTGTGCGTTCAGTTATTTGTTAAATATTTGCGAGACTCTTCAAGTGTGGATACTTCTCGTGTCGTCTGCTCGGAAATTTCAGGATATTCATGGTACTGTTATTGTGTCGGTCTATTTTGTCAAAGAGTTTAAGGGCTTTGTCTCGTAAGTACAGTTTGATTGTTTCTATTTGTAGGTCCTTATGTATGTCTTTATTTCTAACAAACCATGGTATCCTGAAAATTCGCCGCAGTGCGATGTTTTGACATGTCTGAAGTTTACGTTGAGTGTTTTTTGTGGTTTGTGCAAAAGCTAAGCTCCCATATAAAATAGTCGGTCTAATTATTTGTTTGTATAAAAGTTTTCTGTTTTTTATGTGTAGTCTTTTGGTCTTTATAAGTGGGAGCAGAGATTGGAGGAGGTTGTTGCTCGCTTTTCTTTTGTTTTGTATATGTTCCGTCCAGGTTAACTTGTCGTCGAATGTTAGTTCTAGGTATTTTGCGCTCCGTTACCATTGTATCTGTTGATCGTCCACGGTCAGTTTGTGTGGTGTCTGTCGCCTTTTCCTCGTGATGAAAATCGCCTGGGTTTCGTCCGAGTTGATTTTGATTTTCCATCTTTGGAAATATTCCATTAGCGTGTTTATGGAGAACTGCAGAGTTGAAATAATGGCTTCTGCTAGCCTGGACGTGTGGAAGATGCACGTATCATCGGCGAAGAGTGATATTTTTGCTACGGGCAGTTTGGGGATATCTGCTGTGTATAGATTATACAAAAGTGGTGATAGCGGGGAGTCTTGTGGTACTCCAGCTGCAATTTTACGTTCTGTTGAGGGAAGACCCTCGATTTTCACTCTGAATGTCCTGCCCTTAAGGAATGATCCAATGATCTTTATGAGTGGGAGAGGTATTTTGAATTCATGCATTTTAAAAAATTAGTCCTGCATGCCAGACTTTGTCGAAGGCTTTTGCTATATCGAACATCACCAGTCCAGTTGACTTTGTTTGGTTGAGTCCTGTTCAGATATATTGCACAACCTTTGCTTACTGGAAGTTCCGTGGAGTGTTGTGGCCTGAAGCCGAACTGCTCTTCTGGGATAATGTTGTTCTCATATACTTTTTCGCTTAGACGAGAAAGGAGAACTTGTTCAGCCAATTTAGCTAGAGATGTTAGGAGGCTTATGGGTCTCCAATTTTGTGGAAATTTTAAGTCTTTACCTGGTTTTGGCAAAACTATGATGATGGCTGATTTCCACGCCTTTGGATATCTCTTTAGATGGAGCATCCCGTTGATTATGTCCGTTAGTGTCTGTAATGTGTTGTTTGAGAATGAATTTTTATTTCCAGCATATCTATTTATATACACAAAAAATGCCAATCAAATTACTTTTAATAGAGTGTTATTGACCATACTGTTTGCTAGGCAGGCTATGCAGTGATAATGTGTGTAGTATTGCTAATAAGAATGAAATTTTTTATTCTATATATGTGGTATGTCTATTGTAGCTGATAGAGAAATCAAACAGTTGTTTTCAATCAACCAAAAAGAACTGTTTTTGTAGGGGAGTCAAGGGTTTTTTGGCCATAGTTTGGCAAAAACTGCCTTTACGATGATTGAAAGTAGCCGGGGAGTACAATAGTGATTTTAAGGACAAAAAAAATGTTTGTTAGGGAAAGTTAATTCGGGCACCTTTCTGAGTACCTGAGACCTTTCTATAACTATTCGTTATAGAAAAACGGTTTGTTTTAGAAACATGATTGGTATTAGAAAAACTATGCCTTTTAGAAAAATTGTTCGTTTTAGAAAAACTTTTCCTTTCTCTCTCGATGCGTCCAAAGATGAAATTTGATTATCTCTTCCGCTCCGTCTGACGCACCGGTTGGATAACTATCACTCCGTCTTCCATTACAAAGTATATGGAAACTATGAAATTCAACTGAGCCTTGAGCCGGCCGCACTGAACCGAACTCAACCAAGCCCACCCGGTCAGCCCGGTGACGTCAACGCACTCATCAAGCCCGTGCTGTCTTGTGCGAGTCTCTGCATCAACCACTGTGCAAGTCTCTGCATCAACTACACAGTTTTTTGAACACACTATGGTATCAATATAAACTATACTATCGTATACGGCCATCGTTAACATAACCCTTCAATCTGACATTGTTTTCATTTTTGTGTTACCGCCAGATTCGAAAACTAAATAGTATATTACATCATCTGCAAAATATGAAAAACCTATCTTTTGTGGAAACACGTTAAAATCAAAAATGAAAAATCGGCGCATCTACAAAAAACGTAGCACTAGTTAGCATAAACCTTCTATCTGCAGCAGATAGAAGGTTTATGCTAAGTAATGTGTAGCAGAAAGGTTTATGCTTAATAATGCTATCATTTTTTCATTGCATGTTACGACAAAACCCTTGTATCTGCGCAAAACCTATTTTCCACAAATATTTTCAACGAGAAAGCATTTCTTTCATATGCACCGCAAATAAACGTATTTGTATCCGTGTTTAAACTTTCATTCCGTTTGAAAACGTCCGCAGCATTTACAAAAATACAATCTTTGAGTATCTCGAAGGTTACTGAAATGCAGATAGAAGGACGCTAGTATACTCAAAATTAATACTCTGACACAGAAAACTTACGAATAATAAATCTTGTCTCCCTGTTTCATTCCCTAATTATCTCATTCATCACCTAATGCATTCAATAGCTAATGCTTTTGAAACCGCAAAATGTGTACACTGTGCAATGCAAACAACACCTTGTTACCGAAAGTGTGTCGCCAGTCCACACTTTTAAAGTGTCGCACTCGCCCAACACACCGAATTGTGCTAGCAGACTGTGATTAGCACACACAGGTGCTGCCCATTACTAGTTTAATCATACACCAATCAGTACACATGGTTGTAAAGAACCATCAAGCATGGTCGTATGTCATCGAGAGCTGGTTCTGGTATGCAGCTTTCAAAACAACAGAAACTGTTGTTGTTTTCAATACTACCTACTTTAATCTGCTCTTGATCGAGATGCAAAAATACGCACCTTATAAGTCTGACAAGCTCGTATTACATATACATACATTTTTCCGCCGCTAAACAGTTTTCCCATACCAAACAGTTCATTTTAACAAAGTAAAAACGATTCGTTTTAATAAAACGAAAAATTATTCGTTTTATAAAAACGAAAAACGATTAGTTTTAGAAAAACAATAGGTTTTAGAAAAACTAATGGAATCAATCAAACTTTCGAACTATAATAAATTACAGCTACTATTATTTATATCACATTATTTTCAAACATGCTATTTCTGAAAAGTTTTGAATGATGTTTTAAGCGCAACAGTTGCGAAGATAAATGAAAGATAAACTAATTTAATGCAGACATCAATTTAATCGGTTCAACAAATATTGACGGTTTTTTGAACCATTGATAAATTAACATTATTTCATCAGGAGCCGAATGCGTAAAGTACACTAAGAAATAAGGAAAAGGAATTATCAATTCCACAAAACATTTTGAAAACATATTCAACTTCAAAAATACTAAACTGACAAAATGCCTTGCAAAACACTCATCACACATTCTAAACTCAACTTTTCACTCTCTCGATGCGTCCAAAGATGTAATTTGACTATCTCTTCCACTCCGTTCCGTCCGACGCACCGGTTGGATAACTATAACTCAGTCTTCCATTGCAAAGTATATGGAAATTCAATATGGGAATTAAAAAATATGGGAATTCAACTGAGCCCTGAGCCCGCCGCACTGAACCGACCTCACCCAAGCCCGCCCGGTCAGCCCGATGACGTCACCGCACTCATCAAACCCGTGCTGTCTTGTGCGAGTGCAGTTCAGTGCGGCCGCAACCCACGGGCTCGGGCCGCTGTGCAAGTCTCTGTAGTAGAGTGGCAACTTTGTGGTTCGCCCAGCTAGAGAGACGTACGGAGCGAAAGTAACTGTCCTCGCTGGTCTCTTTAGGGGAGCCGAAGGTGTGCAAAAAAAAAGTGCAAGGTACAAATAAATTACACATTAATGAATAACTTATTGAGTTAACAAATAAGTATGAAATAGACAATAAGTAAGAAAACAATGAAATAAAAGAATCACAATTAAAAAAGATAATTTAATAAGAGCTTAAAAATTATGGTGTACAAATGGCTTGGATAGAAGGATTATTTGGGAATCATTAGGGAATAAAGGTTGCTTAAGCCATTGAAGACCCTGCAGCATCTATTCACCGGCTCATTAGCTGCATATATGGTGGAATGTGGATATTCCTTTAGTAAACGATTGGACCTCGTGTTCCTTAAAGGGATATTTATCACAAATTTACTATTAAGGAACTCAACTTTAATAACGCCTCTAATTACGTCAAATGTGAAGCAGGCCGATATCATCATTCTTCTGGATGCAAGTGAAGTTAAGTTTAAATGACCCACTTATATGGGTGTACATTTTCGAAATCGTAAGGGTTGTACAGATCTCTTACGGCGAAAAGTAAAAATTGTTTTTGAATGGACTCGAGTCTGTTATTGTGAATTTCGAAGGCTGGGTTCCAAATAATACAGTCGTATTCAAGAAGAGGGCGTACAAGTGCAGTGTATAATGATCTTGTGGCCCACAAGTTTTTAAACTGCTTGGCACGTCGTTTAATAAAGCCGAGCTGCTTATTCGCACGGGAAAGAATTTTGTCGTAGTGCAAGTTGAAACGAAGTTTCACATCCATCACAACACCGAGATCAACAACGCTATCAACGCGAGTTAATAAGTTGTTGCCGAAAAAGTAGGTGTTCAGCGTAACCGTGCATTTACGGCTAAAACTTATAATTTGGCACTTATCAATATTCAGCGAGAGTTTGTTTATATTGCTCCACTGAACAAGAGAATCAAGCTTGGATTGAAGGAAAAGTGCATCAAATTTAGATTCAACGGTGGAGTACAGTTTGAGGTCGTCTGCATATAGTAGGTGAGGTATGTTTGACAGGACGTCAGATAGATCCAAGATGAATATGTTAAAGAGAAGTAGGCCAAGTGGAGCTTGTGGAGCACCAGAGGTAGAAAATATATTTTTTGATAGGATCCCTTGAAATTTAACGAGTTGGATTTGGTTGTGGAGGTAGGAACTGAGCCAGCTTAGTAAAGATCCAGCCAGTCTAAAATTGTGCAGGTTAAGGATCAATATAGAATGATCAACTCTGTCAAAAGCTTTGCTAAATTCAGTGTAAACTGCGTCAATTTGATAACCTTCCTCCATTTTGCACAAAACGTCCGAAACTAGGATTGTCAAGTTTGTGATAGTTGAGCGACCTTTTCTAAAGCCATGCTGTACTAATTCAGACGGGAGTCAAGTAGTGGTGAAAGTTTATTGCATACAACCTTTTCAAAAAGTTTTGGAATGAAAGATCAAATGGCAATGCCCCTGTAATTTTCGACGCAGCGTCTATTGCCATTTTTGAAAATTGGTGTCACATATGAAAGTTTCCAACAGGATGGGAAAACACCGGATGAAGGCGACCTGTCAAAGAATATATGCAGGGGTGCTATTAGCTGCTCTGCACACCTACGCAGAATGTTCGGTGGAAGGAGATCAGGACTAGAGCCTTTGTTGCAATCGAGCTCCAAGATAGCTTTACGTATATCTTCGCGTGATATTTTTTTTAGCTCAGAAAAGTGGTTGGTGCTGAATTAGAAGGAGAAACATTTGAGTTCGATGGGTCTGATATATTGAAAATTTTCTGGAAATTATCTGCGAATAAATCGCAGATATCTTTAGGAGAAGCAGAGGTGATATTACTATAGGACATTCACAATGGATAACCAGTGACTTTTCGCTTCATATTTACAAAATCAAAGAATTTTTTTGGGTCGTGGATTATACTTTCACTGGTTTTCTTAATATAATTGGCATAAGCATCGTGAGACTTTGTCGAGAATTCTTTAGCTAGTTCATTATAAGCTCCCTGAATTCTAGGATTAACATCAATATTTTCCTTTAATCGCTTATAAAGTTTGTTCCTAAGATTTCGCAACTGCCTAAGTTCGCTATCAAGCCATGGTTCAGACAATTTTTTCTTAGTTTCAATTTTAGGTACATATCTTTCAGGAAGTCTCTACCGTCATACGACTTCAAAAATTACAATGGGCTGGCCACGTCGAACGAATGAGCGACAACCGAATCCCCAAACGATCTCTCAAGGGGCGAGCGAGCGGAGCCAGGCCAGTCGGTAAGTCACGCAAGCGCTGGGAGAATTCTATAGATGCTGACAGCAGGTCACTTTTGGGAGCACCGAACTGGAGGACGCGGTCACTGAACCGAGACGAATGGAGGCGAAATATTAAGGAAGCTAAGGCTCGATTCGGGCTGTAGTGCCCCGATGATGATCTTTCAACGGCGTCAAATATTTTATCGTAAAAAGTGGAAATGGCTTCCTCAAGAGCTAACGTCGAAAGAGTATTCGTCCAATCTATAGAGTCAAGTTCATGGTGAATGCTTTCGTATTCAGCATTAAGACCGTCACATACAATTGAATTATTGTACATTTTTAAGTAAATATAATCAGGAGTGGGAAGTTCAACTGATACTGCAGTGTGGTGTAAAGTATTTGAAAAAAGACGCTCTTCGTCATCAGTTGGACTTACCACTACTTTGTCGTAGGCATTTGTAAAAACAAGATTCAGCCAATGACCGTTTTGGTTGGGAGTTGGAGAGACTTGCTACAAATTGTTGCCGTAAAAAGTATTCGCAAGGTTGAAGTCATTCGAATATGAAAGGTTTACAGGAAGAAGAAATGCGTCGTTTTCATCGGGGATTAAACATAAGTTGGAACGATTGAAATCTCCTAAGAATATTATTTTGTCTTTTTCATTTAGAGACGTTCTAATGGAAGATATTCATTCACAGAAATAGTTGTAAACTAAATAGAATCAAAAGTGGAAAGTTCAACTAATAGGGCAGTGTGGTGTAAACTATTTGTAAAAAGATGCTCTGCGTCATTAGTTGGACTTACCACTACTTTGTCATAGGCGTTTGTAAATACGAGATCCAACCAATGACCGTTTTGGTTGGGAGTAGGAGAGACTTGCTGCAAATCGTTGCCATAAAAAGTACTCGCAAGGTTGAAGTCGTTGGAACCTGAGAAGTTAACAGGGAGAAAAATGCGTCGTTTTTATCAGGGATAAAACATAAGTTGGGACGATTGAAATCCCCAAGGAATACTATTTTGTCTTTTGCATTCAGAGACGTTATAAGGAAGATATTAAGTTGCAGATATGGTTGTATACTGGTTCGTCCGATCTAGGTGGAATATAGGCCAAACTAATATAAAGGATATTGTTATTCAAAAAAACACGAATAACAAGGTGTTGGAACAATACATTGGGGATGATGTCAATAATCTCACTTGAAATAGTGTTGCTTACCCCACCACCTCGCGATTGACCTGTGGAACAATAGTCGCGATAATTTCTGTAAATTGTCCAACTGCTATCAAGTATCTCTTCATTCTTATGGGAGTCATTTGGCCAAGTTTCTGTGAAAGCGAGTAAATTAAAGTGGCAGAATTTTGCGTCAAGATATAATTTATTTAATTTGCCTCTCATACCACTACAATCGTGATAAAAGAGTCTGAGTCCATTTAAAGAAGGAGTTTTGTTAGGATAAATGCCTAACAGAGTTGATTGCTTTTCGATGAGAAGCAGTTGTCACTAAATTGTCAAGGGTGGCAGTATTTGTAGTTGCCTCGGAAGAGGCAACATGAGAAGCCAGGTGGCTAGAAGATAAAGAGGAGCTAACTTTGTTTACATTTTGTTGGGAAGAAACGGAGGCATCGGTAGGACGTGGTATCAATGAGTTCTTACGAGTAGAAACAATGTTAAGAGGACCATCCAAGGATAAATTGTTTGTTACTACCGTAGAGTGGGTGAGGTTTTTAGAAGGGATAGTCAAGTTGGATAGAATTTGAGGATTTTGAATGGATGGAGATTTGCGGGCATTAGAAACATTATGTGCTATACAATTTTTTCTCACAAAATTAGTTTTAGTTTCTTTCTTACGGCTATTGTTGGTAATTCGATTCTTCCAGGGAAAAAATGTAATGCCATTCCAGTCGAAGTTTCTGCTACGTCCGTCTAAACTCATGAAAATCCAAGAATCTTTTGAAGGAATCAAAACCTTATATCGCTTCTGCGAGTTGTGTTTCCGTTGTGGTAGTTTTGTGAAAAAATACTTTTAGATGGAGAAACCGGCTTTGAGAAATCTATTCAGCCACCCTTGATCAGCAGCTTGATATCAACTGGTAACTGGTAACTGGAAGCGTGATCCTTCATCTTGACAATTTTCATTATTTTTTTTTTTTATTTTTTAATGCGACTGTCCCATTCATTTTTCGACCAACATGTACCAAATTTATATACAG
>CANBKX010000032.1:0-14413 GCA_947369275.1 Nemotelus nigrinus | reverse complement strand
ATCAAAATGATTAAGGGAGATAATCTCTGGAATGGCCAATCCGATTGATATGAAACTTTCGGAGAACGTAGATGTATTTAATAGGTAGGTCCACGACTTTCTCAAATCCAGATATCCTAAACCTTTTGGCGGCGGCGAGCGTTTTAGTGAATTTTGAGGTACTCCTATATTTCCAAGCAGCGAAAATTTTTGTTCAAAAAAAGTATTGGGAATGAAAACTTATTATGTTCTAAGCTTGCCGATGGTTAAGAATTGGAAATTTTGTGCCGTATGTGGGTGCAGCGTGCCTAAAAGTAGGCAAGGATTTTTTTTCAAATTTTGATTTGTCATTACTTCTGACAAAAACATTAGATCATCGTGAAATTTGCAGAGCGTATTGATGTTGACTAAAGTTTAATACACATGGTCGTGCGGGTAACCCTGTAGCTGCGACAGGCTCTTGAAAAAAAATCCTTCAAATCATTGAACCTCCTGAAAGATTTTTGATTTTGGACAAAAAATTCAAATCATTGATAAATTTTAACGTTTTTGCATCATGTCAATTTGAAATTTTTAAAATTCCGATTTGCACAAGAACGGCAACCCATCACTAAATTACCTCTATTTTCAGCACTCGAAAGTTCTGTTCACGAGAACTGACGACCGGATTATCCGATCGTAATGAAATTCACAGGACATGTTAGTATCAACTAGGACCAGGTCTGATAGAAGTGATTTTGAAATGCGGGCAACCCTGTGGCAGTGGTGCCATCTTGAAAAATCACTGAGAAAAAAAACAGCTTTTTGGCCTATAACTTCCGATTCAGCCATCAGATTTAAACAAAATTCACACAATATTTGGATCTTACTTAAGATAACATTTGGTGAAATTTTGGCTGAAAAATTAGATTAGGGTTGCCAGCTATGGTGATTTTTGTCTCCTAAATCTTGCAAATTTGCTCAGCAAAATAAAGCTTTTTTCCCTATAACTTCCGGTGCAGTCATGATATCAAAATGAAGTTTATGCAGTAAATACATTTTAGTGTGAGCCAAATGTCATAGGAATTTCGTACAAAAATCGTAAAAGGGCTGCCAGCTATGACCATCTTTGTAATTTTTTGGAATTTCTTTACTGGGCGATTATGTCATTAGATTTGCAAATGGGAACGATCCTTCAATAAAAATTAGCAACAAATATTAACGCTTTAAAAATTTGAAAAGTTTTGAGTGTGGTAACCCTAAAATTTTTTTCACCCGTATAACTTCTAGCGCAGTGATTCAATCGAAACGAAATTTATTATATATATATCGTCGCTGTAAAATCAAACCGGCATATCTGCAAAATGCATATTTTTCACCAGAGCGCTTTAAAGTTTTCGCGTGTGGGCTGTTTCCTCGTAAATGCATACCGGCACAACATCATTAGACGGATTTTTATTCACCTATACGATATGCCGGTGCGACATAAAAATAGACGGGAAAAAGAGGATTTTTACTAATTTTCGAAGAAAAGTAGTATTAAACTCGTTTCGCCGAAAATTCATATTTCTTTATATATATATATATATATATATCATCAAAATGATTAAGGGAGATAATCTCTGGAATGGCCAATCCGATTGATATGAAACTTTCGGAGAACGTAGATGTATTTAATAGGTAGGTCCACGACTTTCTCAAATCCAGATATCCTAAACCTTTTGGCGGCGGCGAGCGTTTTAGTGAATTTTGAGGTACTCCTATATTTCCAAGCAGCGAAAATTTTTGTTCAAAAAAAGTATTGGGAATGAAAACTTATTATGTTCTAAGCTTGCCGATGGTTAAGAATTGGAAATTTTGTGCCGTATGTGGGTGCAGCGTGCCTAAAAGTAGGCAAGGATTTTTTTTCAAATTTTGAACCTGTACCTAAAAATTTTCATAATGTTGTAAATTTACTAAAAGCTATTTGGTGTATAGGAACGACTTGCTCTCCGATTTCCAGGATATGTTATCGCATAGTATGCTATCTTCTTACATCGTGAGTAAAATTCATAGCAGCTCGAGACAGCTATTGTTGTTGTTGTTGATGATGTACATTCCTGCAGGTGTAGCATCATTGGCAGATTAGCTGAGGATGACAGGGATCAGTTGCGGTCGGAACTACAGTAGCCGCTGACGGATGCAATTGCGGAATACGTGCCCCACGTATCTTGTGCGTTGGCAGAAAATGTGTTCTGCGTGACATGTAGAAGGGTGGGAATGATTCCATCATGTGACTCATCAAGCTCCTGGCGAACTGATAGGAGTATTTTGTAAAGGAGATCCGGTGCCTTGATTAGATACGTTGTTGTTTGCTGCAGCTGCTGCTGTGGTCCCTGAGCCAGGTGGCTATCAATTATTGGCTGGACCGCATTTTTGAAATTGATTCTGCCTTTGCGGCTGTTGATTGTTTTGCAGTTGCGGTCAGATTTGTTACTGCGAGGTCATACCCTGATGTTCATGTGCGTGAACGCGATGGTGATGCAGATCCAATCAGTCCAAAGTGATTGTTTGGTGGATTATGGGAATAATGAAGTTGCTGCTGTCCAATAGTCCAACGTCTAAAAATTATTTAGTCTTTAATATAAACATAACAACTGAAATTGTGCCAACACCATTCTAAGCAACTAATTCTATATTTTTTTTTAATAGTTCAAAACAACAATCCTTCAATTCACAACTCATATCAAGAAGCACACAAAAAAATTGACAAATTTTTTATGACATTTTTTTTTCTTAACCTACTTTGTTTTTAATTTTGATGTGTTGTGTTTCAGGTCAAGTAGTGTGGTGAGTTGTGGAATGTAAGTGAGATACGTGTAGGTGTTTGTGTATCCACAATACTCCCCTGCCAGCGTTTTACGCGTTATCGCGAGGCGTAGGAGAGTGGCACCTTTGTGGTTCGCCCAGCTAGAGAGACGTACGGAGCGAATGTAACTTTCCTCGCTGGTCTCTTTTCGGGAGCGGGAGGCAGTAATGGTGCAGTCGAGGTTGCTGATGCTTGCTGGTTTCTGGAAGAATTGTCAACAGGTTCCGTAGAGGATGACATGTAACAAGGCTTGAGCCTGTTAATGGAAACATTGACGGATTTGTTTCTGATTTCCAGAGTGTAATAGTTAATATGTCTGGCTAGGACTTTGAAAGGACCGTCGTACGGTGGAATGAGTGGTGGACGAACAGAATCGACTCTGACGAAGACGTGTCAGCAAGAGTCGAGTTGCTTGAAGATGAATATCTTCGGTGTTGTGTGGTGTTGAGCATCAACCGGTCGAAGTTTTGCCATTGTAGCCGTTAGTTCGGAGGCAAATTCTGTTTGGCTAATCTTCCTAGGATTTTCTTGAAGAAAATCACTAGGAAGACGCAGGTTTTCTCCGTACAGGAGTTGTGCCGGTGATGCTGTGAATTCTTCTCGGATTAGAGATCGTAATCCAAGAAGAATTAGGGAAAGTGTTCTAGTCCAAGAAACATCGTTGTGGGCCATGATAGCCGATTTAAGAGTACGATGCCATCTTTCTAAGAAACCGTTGGCTTGAGAGTGGTACGCTGTGGTACGATTGCGTTCGAAGCCCAAGAGTCGACCCAGCTCAGCATGGAGCGCTGACTCGAATTGTCTGCCCTGGTCGGTGACAATGTATTGGGGAACTCCAAATCTAGCAATCCAGGTGCTTAGTAAAGCAGTAGCACAATCATTGGCAGTAATGCTGGCTAAAGGAATTGCTTCAGGCTAACGTGTGAAACGGTCGATTATGGTGGGACAGTAAGTGTATCCCTGCGAGTGTGTTAGGGGACCAACTATGTCGATGTGAATGACCTTAAAACGTTCGGAGACCGTAGGAAAGGTCGATACAGGTTTGCTCACATGTCTGGTTATCTTGCATTTTTGACAAGATAGACATTCTCGGGCCCAAGTGGCAATGTCCTTGTTCATCGAAGGCCAGAAGAATTTAGTTGCAATGTGCTTTCTTGTAGCACGAATACCAGGGTGAGCGATATTATGTTCTGAGTTGAACACCTGTTTCATGGTGTTCCCACAATACCAAAAACTCAAAAACTCAATTTTTGCAGATATGCCGGTTTGATTTAACAGGGACGATATGTATATATACAGCAAAATGATTAAGGGAGATAATCTCTGAAGTGGTCAATCCAATTGAGCTGAAATTTTCGGTAAACATAGATGTATATAACAGAAAGGTCCATGACTTGCTAAAATTCAGGTATCTTAAAGCTTTTGGCGGCGGCGGGCATTTTAGTGAATTTTCAGTTACTCCTATATTTCCAAGCAGTGTAAATTTAAAAAAAAAATACTAGGAATAAAAAATTATAATATTTATAGTTTGTCTATGATAAAGAAAATTTTGAGCTTGGTGTAGGCGCTGAGTGCCTAAAAGTAGGGAAGGATTTTTTTTCAAATTTCGATTTTTTCAACGACGAAAAAAGCGATATACCAGTAAAAGCTTATATTTAGGACTTAGCCCTGATAACTCTTTTAGTCATTGCGTATGACATGCACACACTTTACGCTCTATGATTTTTTTCATTCATTACCTCTCTTTTTGGGGCTAGTTTAGCTTAGCCCGGCGCTCATTGCTTTCATGTGGATAAGAATATGGAAGAGAATACGAAAAGAGCATTGCGCGCATATTGTATTAGCGAAATAAGTGCTCTTGAATTATACATACGAATTTGTTTAATGAAATACAGATTTTGAAGAGACGAGACAAAAATATTTTAATGGATTTAGAAACAGTAGGTTAAGGAAGTATTTTTATAATTTCAATCACTCAAATAAATTTTATAGTTGTTTGATTTTTTAGGTTTCTTTACAGTTTGAAATGAAAAAAGATGGTGGGGCTAAGCCCCACTAGCCCCATAGGTAGAGCCGCCCCTGGCTACTAGTAACAAATGTTTAGATCAATATATCTCAAAAACGGTCATGGTTACAGGAAAAAGTTATACAATCTTTTTTGTTGGAAATTTTTTAAGCTACAAATTTGTCATACATTGTTTTTCTGAAGACGAAGCCGTTACTGAGATAATTAGGAAAGGTCACTTTTAGTGACCTTTGACCCCGTATAAAAAGTGACGCAGCACTCGGATCGATGGTGACTTTCGACATTTCGTTCAACTCGCCAGTACCAAGGTTCACACCATACTTCAGCTTTCCACTAATTTTTCCCAAGCACCATGTTAGATTTCCCTGGACTATATGCTGTGGGCAGAAGGATGTTGTGTACTACGGGCTGCTCCACCCGAATGAAACCATCACTGGTGAACGCTACCAGCGACAATTGATGCAATTGGGCCATGCACTAAGAAGAATATGCGAAAAGACACGATAAAATGATTTTTTATACTTTATTTATAAAATAGTCAAGAACACATTGGAAGCGCTGAACTGAAGTAGTCCAGGCATTATTCCTTTGGATTACCATATGTTCCGATCTATGGCGCATGGACTGGGTGACCAACATTTCACTTTGTATGAGTAATCCAAATATTGGCTGGATTCATGGTTAGGCGAAAGGATGAAGAATTTTTTTACCGAGCAATCCGCCAGCTGACTGAAAGATGGGTAAAAATAGTGACCTTCGATGGACAATACTTTCAATAAATTTATTTTAATAAAATAAATTTTGTCATAGATCCGGCATTTTCAATTTACGCCTCCAATAATTGTTCCAGCGTATAATTATCCGCATTTCATTTGTTTATATTGATATATTTTACGTTCCAGCGGTATGACAGTGTCATTGGGGAATACCGAAGAGACTTTCGGTCAAACAGTCCAACAAGAGAAATGAAATAGTCGAGGAATGATGGGAGCTTAACATCGATATCTACCAGATTTTCGTGGACTTTAAACAAAACAACGACAGTATTGACCGGAACCTACTTTATAAAATAATGCTGCACATAAAAATGCAGGTCAGAATCAACAACTATCCGGCTGAAGCCTTTGACACAAATGTTGGACTAAAGTAAGGCGATGGGCTGGCTCCTCTGCTGTTCAATCTAGCTCTTTAGTTTGTGATAAGGACGCTGCCTGTCCACGCAAGGTATACGCATTCATATCATCTAGCTAGTTGTAGTCAAAGCGGATGACACAAACGTCTTATCACGTTCTTCCACATCAGCCAAAGAGCTCTGACTGAAGCGTGACTAGGAAGCAAAGAAAATAAGGCTGAAAATACACATGACGAATATGAAAGTCAAGGCAAAAACAAGAAAGAGGGCCATAGCTAAAGTGAGGAGCATGTAAAAAATGTAAAATCAAAAAGGGTGAACGAGTTTGCATATTTACAAAGAATATATCTCACTGCTAAAACTTGCTATTCCAGTCTGGCTGAACTAAGGGCTAAGCTGCATTCACAGGAACATAAATTTCCAAATCTATGAATAGAAAATAAGTCTATAAATAAATGTCCATAAATAGTATATAAACAATTATAAATAAATAATAATTGGAGCCAAGCGGGAGGCAAATAAATTAAAACCAATGGCAAATAAATTACAACCATTAACGTCACTACAGCGTGACGTCACTACAGTTGCAATGGGATGGACTTAACTAAACTTAAAAACTTGATTTGAGTTAGCACTGGATTCAAAAACTACATACTCTATTACATCATTCTATAAAACTTGAAAAACCTATCTTCTGTGGAAGTGTGTTAAAATCAACACTGAAAAATGCACACTCCTCATGTCTCCAGTAAAAATCAAAGCACAAATCATTGAATATCACGAAAGTACTTAAATGTGCATAGAACGTTTATCCTTAGTAGGGCAGAATACGAGCGGCAATAAGTGCTACCACTCTATTAAAATTAAGCCTATCAAAAGTTTGTGAAATGCGTATCAAAACCAAAAGAAGCGTATCAAACACACAATTCGCTCATATGCAAACACTTCTTCATGAAACTATCAAAATAGTTTTTTTTCAGGTATGATACAATATTTGTAAGTTTGAATAGCAACTACGCCGATCGCAAGTCTAACTTGTGATATGCCGGTCTCAAGCCCGGAGAAAGGAGGAGGGTTTGAGGCAATGAGGTAACTGTATCCTCAGTAAAACTTGCAGAGTTGCAGCCTGATGGCTGAATTACACCTAAGCGTCTCAGGTCATTAGGGAGGATTAGCCACGTTGTCAGACCTGCAACATAGTTGTGTGAACTTTGGCACGAGGCAAGTCTCCTGAAGCAACTATCACCGAGGCCTCCCCCCATGGAAATGGTTGAGCGATGTGCCGACAACTCATCCTTGTAAAAACTTCCTCTGTCAAGAAACCTGGAACAAAAGCCTCGGATTGGACAGATCAACAAAAACGACCACGCAAACGCACAACGAATTATTCTCTCGGAACCTGAAATGTACGCTCCCCGAACAAACTGGTGGCCGAAAAGGCCCTCCATCATCAGATCGAACAGTACAAACTGATCATTACTGCAGTTCAGGAAACCAATTGGTCAGGCTGCGAGATCAACGACAAGAATTCGCACACAATTTTTACAAGCGGCAAACCATCGGGCCGCAAGGAGTTTGGAGTAGCATTCATAGTGAATAAGCAGCTTAAGTCGCGCGTCACCGACTTCAAACCCGTAAACGAAAGGCTGTATCTGATTCGCATCAAGACACGATTTTTCAACCTCTGGCTCATCAGTGTGCACGCTCCAACTGAAGTACAAGAAAACTCTGTAAAAGACGACTTCTATGCCTGCCTTGAAACTCTCTTCGACTCACTTCCATCAAATGATGTAAAAATGCTACTGATAGATTTCAATGCAAAAGTCGGGAATGAAAGTTGCCGTTGGGGGAGCACTGGAGGACACAGCTTCCACGAAGAATGCAACGATAACGGTCATCGTCTAATTGATTTCGCTTGCAGTAGCAACCTTGTTGTAAGCTCAACTTGCTTTCCACACCGTCGCATCTATAAGCAGACCTGGAATTCTCCAGACGCACATACTGTCAACCAAATTGACCACGTCCTTATTAGCAAGAGGTGGGCGTCAAATGTGATGGATGTTCGGTCGTACCGTGGAGCTAACTGTGACTCCGATCATTTCCTGGTGAAAAAAACATACTGGTGCAGAATTTCCTCAGTGCGCCAATTGAGATTCAGCCCTCCCAAAATCTTTGCGGTTGAGAATTTGCTGAACGATTATACGGCTCAGGAATATACAACCACGCTTGAGGAGAGAATTTCACCAATGCTGCGCGACTCCAGCAACGTATGTGTCCACGAGTTCTGGGAAGAGCTCAAAAATACAATCAAGAATGTGGCAGGAAACGTTGTGGGATACAAAGACCGACGAGCACGAAATGAATGGTTTGACGAAGAATGCAGAAACTCACTTGACGCAAAAAACGAGGCCCACAGACAATGGGTCCAAAGTGCAGCCAGAGCCAAAAAAGAAAAATTTGACGAGCTACGGCGAATATCCAATAGAATAGCTAGGCGTAAGAAACGTAAATACTTTGACGAGCAGTTGCTGAGCATTAATGTAAACCTAGTTAGTAAGAACACCAAACAGGCGTATAGACTAGTAAACACTATTAATAATGGCTACCAACCCAGGACTAGCCTCTGTGAGGACAAAGATGGAAGTATTATCAGCGACACCGAAAGTATTAGCAAACGATGGGCGTCCTACTTCGAAGAGCTTCTGAACCCGCCATCAAACATCCTGGCAACACTATCAAAAAAAATTAGATATGCCATTTTGAAGAAAAATGTTTGTTGTTTATTAAACAAGTTTCTATTTGTTTCAAAGTTGCTGTTTTACATCTGAAAAAACAAAAAAGTAATAACAAATTTCATGTCACAGCTTATTTGATACAGTTTGATTAAACATTAAAATTGTTGTGAATTATGAGGTTTCCGGTTGATTACAATACTTTGTCTGATAGCCCGTAGCCCTAAGCAGAGCCTGGAGCCTATTTGGCATTGAGTCAACGAGTTTTTTTGTGATGTCAGGAGTAATTTTTCGCCATTCCTCTAGCAGTGCTTTCTTCAGGTCTTGTTTATTAGAAATCTTGTGTTTTCTAATGTTGTTATCCAACAAAGTCCACAGATTCTCAATGACGTTCATATCTAGTGACTGTGTCGGCAGAGACATCAAATGAGGGCAATCCCAAATTGGCCAGGACTGCACAATTCCTGACTTGTGCTTTGGATCATTGTATTGGTTCAACCGAAATTGGTTGCTAACACCCAGTTTTTCAGTGCTTTGCAGCAAATTGTTTTTGAGTACATCAAGGTACGTTGTTTGGTTCATTGTTTCCTCAAAAAACTTTAAATTTCTGATTCCGGCTGCGGACATGCAGGCCCAAACTATCACATTGCCACCACCATGCTTCACAGTAGCTTTGAGGTTCTCCTTGTTTAGCTCAGTATTTGCCTTGCGCCAGACATATGACATTCCGTCGGAGCCAAAAATGTTAAACTTGGACTCGTCCGCAAAAATAACCGTATTTCAGAACGCGGATGGCATTCCCACATGCTCTTTGGCAAAGCCAAATTGGCTTATTGTATTTGTTTTGGAATTGCAGCTGCTCGCCCGTTGAAATTATGGTCGCGAAGCACTCGTCCCAACCAACTTTGGAGCGGAAATCTTTATGTTTGCTTTCACTTTCCTTACAATGTATCTTTCGTCGGATACGGTGAAAATATTGTTTGGCGCATTTCTCCTCTTATTTTCTACCCGATTTTCATGTACGAAGCGCTCAATTACGTGCTGCACTGTAGAGACACTCAAATTCACACTTTCAGCAATTTTTCGAACACTTTGTCCTTTTTTAAAGTGGTTTAATACCAATTCGCGCTATACAATTGTGGTGCGATGACCCATTTTACAATTTTGGCTCATTTTGGTACTTCAGCTTACAAGATCTTGTTAAAAATTACTCAAGCCAATGTCTAAACACAATCAAAAATTCAAGAAATAAAAACAAGACAGATTAACGGCGCGACGAATAGAAGTTTATTCGCATTGAAGTGTCTGTATCAAATAAGCTGTGAGCTGCAATTTTCTGCGCCAGTGGTATTTCTCTTTTATCGGACGCCGATGATTATTGCTGGAACATTTTTTGTTTGCATTGTATTTGTTGAACATGCATCTAGTCAAATACGTTAAAATTTTTTTGGATAGGGTTCTTTATTTCAAAGTTACAGTGATTTGCATTTTTAAATAGTCATTGTATCAAATAAGCTGTGAGCCACTATATATATATATATATATATATATATATATATATATATATATATATATATATATATATATATATATATATATATATATATATATATATATATATATATATATATATATATATTTATATATATATATATGAAATATATATATATATATATATATATATATATATATATATATATATATATATATATATATATATATATATTTATATATATATATATGAAATATATATATATATATATATATATATATATATATATATATATATATATATATATATATATATATATATATATATATATATATGAAATATATATATATATATATATATATATATATATATATATATATATATATATATGTATATAAAGAAATATGAATTTTTGGCGAAACGAGTTTAATACTAATTTTTTCGAAAATCTGTTATAATTTTCTTCGAAAATCAGTAAAAATAGGCAGGAGCTAATTTAACGTATAAAAGTTGAGTGGAACGTATTTTGGGTAGAGTATCTGAGAAAATTATTTGAAAGTTTCAGAAAGCAGATTTTTAAACCGTAGGCCATACTTTATACAAATTATATGTTATGTTACCTAATGTTTGTACATACTTTTAAATAAAATTATGATATCAAAACAATTTTTTTCAATAAAATTTTATACAAATAATACTTAGGACAGAAACTTTTGCGCCATCCTGCAGAATAGCGTAGGAAGAGCTAGGAAGACAATACGATCATGCTATATGAGTGTACTAGATAGGTATTTTCAGACCTGATACGCAATCAATACATAAGTTTTTCTATACATGATAAAACATTTGTCCGCTTGGAAAACACTATATAGAATAAATGGGTTTTGCAAAATAATAAATAGTTTTGCCTCACTCGAAGAAAAGCAGAGAAAAGTGAAGCGAGGTTATATTATTTGGCAAGTAATATTAAAATTTCATAAATAATTCAACGAAAACAAACTATACCGCAACTTCGAGTGCTTCAATTGAAATTATCTGCAATTCCAAGACAAGTAAGTAAGAATTACACTGAGTTTAAAATTCAATTATCTATCTAAAACAATAATAGTGGAGAAAACATGAGCACCCAGTGTGAGTCAGAAAAATTGAATTAAACGACAAATTAAACGAAAAATTGAATTAAACGACAGTCACAAATGTTTAATTTTTCACTATAAATAATTCAGAGAATCGGTTTAAATCACAGTTTAGTGATTATGAAAGTGAGTTGGATGCTGCAATAGAAACTGTGGAGTTGTTAACCAGTAGCAAATGATGAAAACTGGAAATCACAAACTACGAATGTAACCGAAAAATATTCTATCTCAATTTAAGCAAAACAATTGCAACAAAAAGGCTGACAAAAAAATATTTTCGACAGTCGTATTTGTGATCTTTTTAAACTCTGACAAAAATTTACTTTCGCATTTTAGCTAAATGCCTTTGAAATCTGTTTTCAGGCAAAAAAAATCGTTTTGCTTTCAAATAAAATATCCTTCCGTTATTGGAAATGACTTTTTATTTAGGTTTGCATCCAATTCAAAATTTTACCATAGGTGCCCTTCGAATATGTAAAAGAAACTCAATAAAAGTGTTTCAAATACTTAAATAACCGTGATCATCTCTAAAACACATAATTTAGCTTTAAACCTTAATACTGTTTTCAAATTTTCCAAGATACTTTCGCAAAACTTCTGAAAGCACCATTTCGGGACCATTTTATTCACTTAAATTACAAGCAATTACTAGTCTCCTGCCTAATTCTGCCATAACTTCAATACCTATGCAATGTGCTGGTGTCACGGTGCCAGCATCTAGGAAATCGTAAAAGAAAAACCATGTCCATTCTTTACAATAATTGTCCTTCTATAAAAAAAGTTCACTTTACCCTCAATTTGTTTCGCTTTGGGTTGTATTTCACAATATTTTCCAACAACGGCTCCTCTCGTCTTTTTGCTTTCGACCATTGAATTTAAGTGACAAAGAACATGACTTAAATTCAATGGTCACGAAAAATAGAAATTACCGGTCTCACTTTATTCGTTGTCCTATTTTTGCATCGTCGGTGCGAGAAGCAAATAGAATTTTAAACTTTTTAAGTGAATACTTTATTGTATCGTAAATTGTTTGGAGTGAATTTTGGGAGCCAGAAACACGCTATTGAGGTTACTTTGCGACTTTGTTTTATTTGTTGGGGAAAAAGCTGTGCAAAAAGAAATTAGTAAAAAAAATGAAATTATTTGAGAGTTTAATGCGACAAAATAATGGAAATTCGCAATGATTCGTTTATATATGAAAGCTGTAAATATTTTCGGCTCCTGAAATAGAGGGGAGAAGTTAGAGAAATTCATTAAAGTGTTGATTGTCTTTATCAAATATATGTGAATTAAGTGTTAAATTTATCGACACGCAGGAAAAAAATGCTAATATCGTTTTTAAAATCATATGAAGTTAAGTTAAGTTAAGTTAGTGAAGAGGGCTGCCGGGAACGCGGCTAGCATTAGGCCACCAGTTTGGGCCCGTTTGCTACCCTCATAGACAATCACACGCATTCACACTTACATCCATGGCACTGGCGGGATTCGAGCCCGCAGGCCACGTAGCACGCCGCTTTTCAGCCTGACGGCTTAGCGAGCAGAGCTACCGGGCCCCCTAAAATCATATGAAAAATCACGTGAGAAATCCCAAGGAAAATATCATGAAAAATTTGATAGAAAATAACATGAAAAAAAACCCCATCAGAACCGCTAGAAATACTAATGTTCGAAGAACAGTAGAGGATTTGTGCAGATTTTGAGTGTATTGTTATATATTGTCTTATATATTGTCTTATATATTGTTGTTATTGTCTTATATATGATATATTGTATGTATTGTCATATATATTGTTATGTATTGTATATTCGCGATGTGAATACTTAATACAAGCATTTATTGGTACGAAAATAACAAAAACACCTCGTGCTAGCAGTCCTTTGCTAGCACCGAAGCAAAAAATAAGTCATATCTGCCCCACTTTGAAGTCAACCTGCTCTGTGAATTTCGTATTGATCCGATCACTGCATTGGAAGTTATAGGGATACTAAGAAATTTAGGGCTACCATTCGCAATAGCTTTCAAACTTTCTAGATCTTAGTATTTGGTGTGCATTTTCACCACAAGACCACTACGATTTGAAAATTTTATGGTAAAATCGCTTACTACAGCTATGTAAAAAAATACAAAAACAATCATAGCTGGCAGCCCTATCATTGTTTTTCAAACTAGATTTCTACTGAATATTGTCTACACTAATTTAAATTTGCCGTATGAATTTCGTTATGATACCATTACTGGAGGCTATAGGCCAAAGAGCTTTATTCAAATAAAATAACATTATACAAATAACTTAGTGCAGTTGCACCGATTTTGACGATTCTAAAAGCATATAGATATATAACTTAGATGCTTTGCTTTTATATAATCTTTTAGTGCTTTTATATAATCGAAGTCGTTTGTCATAAATTATGCTTACCATAGAAGGGGGATGACGCAGATGAATAAGCTATTAAACTTGGTTATAGATTCAAGTAACAAACAATAAAATTTCCCAAACTCGGAACATTTAATTATCGGTTGCTTATTTTATTGTAAATGGTTTGCTTATGAATAGAAAATGGAAGCATCTGTTGGTGCGATATTTAAGAAATTGTCCGGTGCTGGCAATCATATGCTAGCACCATAGGTGCTTCACGTTGTGTTACACCCAGCCTATGAATTTCGTTTCGATTGAATGGCTGCGCTGTAAGTTATAGGAGTGAATTAAATTTAAGGGCTACCATCGTCCGAACTTTTTCAATTTCAATAAATTACGAAATTCATCATAGCTGGCAACCCTTTCACGGTTTTTCAACAAAATTTCTACAGGATTAAAAACGCAACAAGATATGCTTTTCACATGAATTTCGTTTTGATTTCATCACTGCATCGAAAGTTATAGGGAAAAAACCTTTATTTTCCTGAGCAAATTTACAATATTTATCAGACAAAAATTACCGTAGCTGGCGTCCCTATACTAATTTTTCAACTTAATTTTTATGAAATCTAACTTAGAGTCAGGTTCACTTACTACTTGAATTTTGTTAAAATCTAGTGGCTAAATCGGAAGCTATAGGCCAAAAACCAGTTTTTTTTCTCAGCGATTTTT
>CANBKX010000031.1:0-11274 GCA_947369275.1 Nemotelus nigrinus | reverse complement strand
TTTCACGAAAACTTTTGACAATTCGTATTATTGACCCCTCGTGTGTTGTGGTCTTTTATCTTCGGACATTCACCCTTATTATGAGTGTCGAGTCAATGTCGATTATATCGACATCGACTGCATATCCACAAATATGCTATTGTGAGTGTTATCGAGTCGATGTCGATAAAGTCGAAAGTTTTGTCGATTGCAATTTGCTTCGCGACGTTACATCGACAGTTAGTTGAATATAAACAAAATGTAAGTTATTTTCTTGGAAAGTTCAGTCGCTTATAAAATAATTATTAAAGGGTGAAAATAACAAACGCTCTCTACTTGAATAATCTCTACTTGAGAATAACGAAGAGCTCGCAAGAGGATTCGTTAAAGCTGGTGGGTAAAATGGCGTAGTGAAGGGTGGATGGAATAGTTTTGCAGAAGAGATAAATAGCATGGATCTACCAGTAAAAGATATAAGTGGCTGGCAGAAGGTTTTTTATTAAGATATCAAAATTTTTAAACTCGTATGACCTCCTCAGGGGTGGATCGATTTCAAATTTAAAATTCACAAAAAGATCATAAGAAACAATTGTGAATAACACAAAACTGGTGGTGGACCGAACAAACAGGTTTATTTCTCTCCTCTTGAAGAGTGTGTGGTTAATTTACTGAATTTAAATGTTGCTGGCTGTGAATTTGGAACACCGCGCGGTACTAGTGTGGAGCCTTCATCGTCGATTTTACCTTGTTCCTTCGTATTGAAAATCTTCTAATATTACACCAATTTATAAAAGTGGCGATAGACGTTCTATTCAAAATTATAGAGGCATCGCCATTCTATCTGCTATTCCCAAACTTTTTGAAAAAATCATCTACTGCAAACTTTCTCCTCTGGTCGACGCTCGACTGAATGAGCAGCAGCATGGATTTAGAAAAGGTCGTTCTACTACAACTAATTTTATGGTACTTGTTTCTGATGATTTGTGCAAAATGGAAAAAGGTATTCAAATTGACGCAGTCTTTACTGACTTCAGCAAAGCATTTGATTGAGTTGATCACTCCATTTTGATCCCCAAGCTGAAACAATTTGGAATTGCAGGATCTTTACTAAAGTGGCTTGGCTCCTACCTCCACAACCGCTTGCAATTCGTGAAATTCCAAGGTATAATTTCTAAGAAAGTTGACGTGAAATTCGGTGTACCTCAAGGAAGTCATCTTGGCCCTCTTCTTTTTAATATATTTATATCTGGCATATCGGAGGTTTTATCTGACATTCCCCATTTACTATATGCGGACGACCTCAAAATCTACCATGTCATCAGGACACTATCTGACGCTACATTTTTTCAGTCTAAATTAAACCATTGGTGCTCCGCGAACAAGCTCCCTCTTAACATTGCTAAATGCCGCGCAATCAGCTTCTCTCGCAAATCTGCACGCGTTCATTATACGTACCGCTTCAACGACACGTCACTCAGCAGGGTTAACAACATATTAGATCTCGGTGTCACCCTGGATGAAAAGCTCCGCTTCAATCTTCATTACGATAGAGTGCTTTCCCGAGTAAGTAAACAGCTTGGTTTCATTAAGCGACGGGCCAAAGAGTTTAGGAATCTTTGGGTTACTAAATCCTTATGTATTTCACTCGAGCGTTCTCTTTTCGAATATGCGTGCACTATCTAAATCTATAGATTAAAATTTTTAATGTTAATAAAAAGTTGTTCAATTTTAATCATCCCGCAAAAACAATTCCAATTTGATTCTGCTTTCGGAGGCTGATTCCGCAAAACGATCGAGTTTCCCGTTTCAATATGCTCGGCTTCGATGCTGTAGAAATGATATACGTTGTCTATGCTGATTTATAGACAAGAAGGGAACCGTGATCAAATTCAATTACGTTTATTTACTGTTTATTAAAAAAATAAAAACTAACTGTTACTATTTTTTGCATTGCTGTACTATACCGCAAAGACTGCATTATTCGTCGTCAAAAAATAAATCAAAATAAATTCATTTCACAAACTTTCCAAAAAAATAGTAGATTGTTTTTAAAAAAGTTTCACTTGACAGTTGGCGGATGCTAAAGTTGTTCAGATTGGCAATTTTGTTCACAATAGCACTCAATTCAAGCATTTTCTTCGATTTCGATATGGCAGTACTTATAAGTCGTTTCGATCGACTCTCGCAATACCAAAACGCCATCGACTCGACAACTTCGTCGATTATCGACTAGCGATCAACTCGAAACTCATAATACGGGTGATTATAAAGCTTGATAATCTTTTGAATAAGCTTTCTCGTATTCAACTTCTAAAGTGATTGCAAAAACTTTTGAAAATTATTAACCCCTGATGAGTAGGGACTACATATATACATATATATTTCTTTTTTTGCTTTTGCTGCATATTTTGGGCGTGAAATTTTCGCCATTTTCTATTTGTTAGCTTCTGCATCTTAATACATTGGCACTTTGCGGTTCTACTAATTGCATGGACAAGAAGGATACCTCGCCTATGATCACGTGTGCAGGTTTTTGCGCACGAACGTTTCATTCAAAATGCGTTTCTCTGCCGGGCAAATGCACTGATGTCATTTCGCAACGTGACTCAGGGGTGTACTGGTTCTGCGAGAAATGCAGGAAGCATTCGATGGCGTCCTATGCATGCCGTCTATCGATGTTCTGCCTCGGGCTCTTGATAAATTGTCGGTCGATTTTCGTTCTACGAGCAATGAGGTTAATGAGCTGGTCCAAGCTGCCAACATTGAACAGCCCTCAACATAATCTCTTGGAGCACTGTATGCTAGTAACGCTATATCTAGCCCTCCTGGATCCCCGACGTTGCCCTCGTTCGCGAGGGCAAGCGAAAACTTTGAAACCTCAGTTGCCACCTCAGCTGCAACCGTTGCAATTACTAGTGCCGTCATGCGTTGCAACTACTAGTGCCGTCATCAACTCACCGGAGTGTCTGCTGCCTACTAGCCGAGAGAAGTCTCCGATCGAGTCAGCAAATGAAGTCGAGGTGCTTCCTAACTCACCGACTAAATCTGCTGGTTCAAAGATACTGAACAGGGTTCCTGCGTCTGATCACGTTACTCAGCGTTCTCTGAGCGCGATTCAGTCATCGGCCATCACACTGTGTCTACGCTATTTTGCGTAGACTTGTGACGCAATCAATTGGTTGAAGCATCAAGTGATTGCCTGTCTGAAGTGATACCTTCAATTGGTGTTGCAAGGCGTTGAAATGAAGGCAATCAATTGGTCGACGCACCAATTGATTGATGGTCCCAACTTGCTACTCTCAATTGGTCGACGCACCAATTGAAAGGCGTTGAAATTAAACCAATCAATTGGTCGAAGCACCAACTGATTGATTTCCCAACTTGCCACTTTCAATTGGTCGAAGCACCAATTGAAAGGCGTTGAAATAAAACCAATTTGGTACTTTCAATTGGTCGAAGCACCAATTGAAAGTTGTTGAAATAAAACCAATCAATTGGTCGAAGCACCAATTGATTGATCGATTTTGAAATAAAACCAATCAATTGGTCGAAGCACCAATTGAAAGTTTATTCCTTATTTTTAAACATTGACGAACCACCAAAAAGAACTCTTTACTGTTTCAAATAACTTTATTTTACTAATCCGCGCGATTTGATTGTCCATTCAAGACTGGACATTTTCTCGCCATGAATCTAACTTAAGTACGCTATGAATCTAACTCGCTATGAATCTGACAATTTTTTGAGGAGTAAGCATATCATGCAAATTCCAATGTTTTGGCTATAGCCATTTGCGAAAAATAGACAATATGAAAAATAGACAATCTGAAAAATATACAATGTGAAGATATAACGTGATCAGCGTTGCATTTGCGTACTTAGAAGTTTACGCAGACGATATGCAAGGTGATCAGGTTACATCTTTTCGTTGCATTTCACATGCTCAAGCGTAAACATTGTTGTGTCTACGAGCAATGCAATGAAGATGCACACAGCGAAGAATGTGCTGAGTACGTTGCATTATTGCAGTTGTACGTTAAGAACGATTGTTCAATGTTGATATTGAACACACCGGTTCCGGTGACTGATCTTCCCCGTATCGCTCCTTTATTAACGGTTGTGCACCCACCGTTACAAATATTTGTATCGCAGCTCGCATACTCTACAACGGCTGAAGACATTAAATCGTATATTTTGGCGAGGCTGGGCTACGTTCCTTCACTTCTTACGTGTGCCAAATTGACAAAGGACAATCTGGATAACCAAACCATCGCTTCGTTTCGAATTACTTTGCCTCCTGGCTCGAAAAAGTCTCTCCAAATCAATTTCTGGCCTCCTGGCACCTTAGTTAAGGAGTTCATTCCAAGACCTCAGAAAAACTTTCGCACGAATTCATCGCGAAGCTTTCGAAACTAGACTCATCAACAAGCAGAGCTTGAACCGACCTCTGAAAATTTACTATCAGAACGTTCGTGGTCTGAGAACCAAGGTTAATTGTGTAAAGTTCTCCTCGGTAATCGCGTCTGATGACATTATCTGTCTTACAGAGACCTGGTTGTCTGGGGATATATACAGCAATGAGATCTTTCTACTTCATACTGTTTTTCGTAGAGATCGGAATCGATCTGCGTATAATATTTCACTAGGAGGTGGTGTTTTAATTGGTATTCACAAATCTCTGAATGGAACGCTCTGCAGTGACTTCATTCCCTCCGTCCCGGTCGAATATGTGATTGTCCGTATTTCTCCTTCACCATCCGTAGTGCTGCTTGTTTCCTCTATCTACATCCCTTGTAGTAGCCCCGTACTGGTATATGAACGTTTCTTTGTGGAACTCTCGTTCTACCTTAATAACCGCTTCCCTTCTGCTTCCTTACTTTTATGTGGTGACTTTAATATGCCGTCGCTGAATTGGGATGATACTTTCTCAAATATTTTGTCTTCTAGCAATATTTCTCTCGCTATTTCTTCCTTTATGTCCCTTTGCTCTATTTCCCAATTTAACAACGTACCGAATACTAACAACAGGATTCTGGATTTGGTTCTAACTAATATTCACCCTTCGTCCTTTTGCTTGAATCTTTCTCTATCTCCGTATGTGCAACCTGATCCTCATCGTCCTCCTCTTTTTATGGAGTTAACTCTTAACCGTTCGTCTAAAGTCAAATCTGTTACTACTCTTCGTTTTAATTTTGGAAAAGCAAACTATTCCGCTTTGTCCAACGAAATCAATGCTATTAACTGGTATAATTTCTTCAGAGGGCTAAGTGTGGATGATGCTCTTGACAAATTTTATTCCCTCTTGTCCAACTTAATTGCCTGCTATACTCCTTCCTTCCGCTGTATAAGAAGTTCTGATCCTCCGTGGTTCACAGTCGATGTTGCGGTTGCTCTTAGAGCCAAAGATGCGGCGCGTAGTAAATACAAAAGGTCTGGCTCTCATATTGACCTTTTGAATTTTCAAAGGTTACGGGCTGCTGCTAGAAAGGCAGCCAATGACGCAATGGAGCATGTCGAAACTTCTATTACTTCCGACAATCCTAAGCCTTTTTGGTCTTATATCAAATCCCTTAAAACCTCCTCTGAACTCAGGGTGCTTGCTGTTTGCTGTCGATGACTTAGACAGGTAGAGACACGTATGCACTGTCAGTGTCAGAGAACGGCCACACGACGCGCCATATACCTAATAATGCCGCCTAATATGCCAAATACCTAATAATGCCGCTCATCGCATTATTTAAGCGGTTAGACTTTGATAGGTGAAGTAACTTTGACTATAATTGTTCAAATCTTTCGTTGATTATATAAAATATACGCTGCGAGCTCTTTGCTCAATTTTTTTCTTCTTTTACCTCCAATCTCAGTAGTTCTTTGCCTTCAACAATTTTTCCCATGACTGATCGTTCCCTTTCTACTGCTTTAATTAATCCTTTGGAAGTCCAATCATTAATGTTGTCCCTCGATGGAAGTGCTAGCCTCGGTGCTGACGGCATTCTGAATTTTTTCACCAAATCACTGTCTTCCTCTTTGTGTGTTCCTCTGTCAATAATTTTCAACATTAGCATCTCAACCGGTACCTTTCCTGCCCTTTGGAAATCCACCAACATATTTCCCATTCATAAAGCTGATGATACTTCTTCCATCCCTAATTACCGTCCAATATCCCTTTTGCCATGTTTTAGTAAGCTCCTCGAAAGAGTAGTCTACAATAGAGTGTACCCTTTTATTCAACCCTTGCTGGCCAGTGAACAGCATGGATTCGTTAAAGGTAAGTCAACGGTTACAAACTTATTGTCTTTTACAAACACCGTTTGCTTCCACAATCGACAAGCAAAAGCAAGTAGATGTCCTATATACAGACTTTACCAAGGCTTTCGATTCGTTGAACCATGTTATTCTTCTGTCAAAGTTAGCAGGGTTTGATCTCTCTGGTGTCCTCTTTTCTTGGTTCTCCTCCTATGTTTGTGATCGCTTTTGTGTTGTGATTGTTAAATCTTGCTCTTCTACACCCTTTTTTCCTACCTCAGGAGTTCCGCAAGGATATATTCTTGGTCCTTTACTGTTCCTTTTGTTTGTTAACGACCTTCCTTCCCTCTTTAACTCACCCTGTCTTTTGTACGCTGATGATCTCAACATTTTTCAGAGTGATAGAAAGATCTGGGTACTTTGGCTACCTGGTGCGCAGCGAATTCTCTCACTTTGAATGTTTCGAAGTGTCGTCATATGTCTTTCACCCACAAAACATCCCCTCTTCTGTTTTCCTACTCTATCCTCGGCTCCCCTCTCAATGTTGTTCCTAGATCGTTTCTTTATTCACGGTCGCCGTCTCAACTCCGGGTCCACGTTAGTAGCGGCCTCGGTCATAACTGGTCGGGTTGCGGGAGAAATGCCAGGAATGCGCGACCTCTCCGCTGGAACCGCATTCCTGCCGAAGTTTCCCGACTGGCATCTAGGGCACTTGGATTTTCCTACTCCCTCTTTACCACACCCGAAACAGAAAACGCGCTGCACTGGCTGTTGACAGTCAATAAATCCATGCCCCAAATCCTTGCAGTTCCAACATACTCTGTAACTCGCTTGTCCATCAGCTCGTTCACTTCTAATTAGAACGGGGTTGGAACTGGTCTGCAATGCTTCAATTCTCGGTCTGGTCGGTGCCTCTGCTACTGCTAGTCCTTGGTACCAAATGGGATGTTGAGATCGTACGATTCTAAAATCCGAGTAACCACAGTCCTCTGGATCCTCTGTACACGTACATAGCTCATGTACCGCACGGGGTCGACGATGAGTGTCGCGATCTGCATTCTACCTCAAAAGTTTCCATTCAGCCTCCACTATGCAGCAACGTTTAACTAAATCTCTCGTGGGTCTAAAATCAACTACAGCTAAATGAGCCCTTAGTGCTGGCGCCATATTGCGAAATACCACACATTGAAAATCCAGATCAGACAGTGGCACAGTTGACTGCAAACAAATACCTTCTAATGCATCATAAAAATCTTGAAACACTGCCCAGGTTTCTGAGTTCGTGCATCCAACATTCGCCGAACATCTACATCTGAATGACACGAGCTAAACCGTTCTAGAAACTCTTGACGCAAGTGGCCCCATAAAAGGGGGTGGTTCAACTCCCGAAATCGCCAATACTAATCAGCGGCCGGCCCCTTTAACAATAAATGGAAGTCTGTTGCCAAAGTTTTAAACGCAACCTTATAATCTTCAGCCAGTGACAAGACTCTAAACATAAATTGTCTAGCAGGCAAACCAGAATTTGAACCATCGAAGGTAAGGTTCTATTTGGACATAGGCAAATTAGCCCCTATACTATTATTATTTACTGGAGGTTCCCGGAAGACTACCCTTGGAGGTTCGTGACTGCCTGAATCACCTATATGCTCCAACAAGTTCGATTGATTGCTGGATCTCTTTTCTTGCTTTTGTCTCTTTTCTAAACGGTCAGTATCGACCATTTGAGTGGCTGGAGCAACCGAAGGTGATAAACTCAGGCGTTCAAGTTGGTGTTGGAAGGGTGTATAGCTGGGGTCCTAGCTATTCGTTCTTCGACGCATTATCCCAGATTATAATTTGAAATTCCTGATTCCAAATTCAAATTAATAAAAAAAATCACGAACTTCAATCAACCAAATTACTAAGTTCAGACCAAAAATCCAATGAACTTCTTTAAGAAGATTCGCGCAGAATTTGCGTGAGCTGATCTTAAATAAATAGCAAGAATATTGAAACCAAAAATAGAGCTCAATGGAATAAGCAAATATTAATTGGTATGTAAATATTCCAACTGCATTATCAAGATAATAAGTAGTTATAACGTATTACTTTTTAGAGAAACATCAACTTAGGGAAAATTTACTAGCTTTATTCACAAAGACTTATCTTTTCTCTCAACCAAAGCAAATCCTCAACCATATGTTTTCAGGTAAATACTGTATACTTCAAATTCTTTTTCAAATATTATGATTTGTTAGCACGATTATATGCAGAGATATTAGATAAATACGCAATGAATCAAACGATAAAAAAAATTACCTCGTTTATAGTTACTTTAAGACCATACAAAAAAGTAATGATTCTCACGGATCCTCTGTGTGATAGGAATTAAAGACTGGAAAGGAAAAGGTATGAAATTTAACACGAAATGAATAAAGGGGAAGCAGGAGTACTTAGGACTTTCAGATTCTTGTGGTTGATCCGAGACGACTAACCCTCCATTAGTCTCGTATCTCGTTCAAAAGTTATACATTAACAACACCTTTACAGGTGGACAGAGATCGAAACCAGACTGGCCAGACATCACAGAAAGTATATGCTTTCAGATGCATAAAAATTCAAATACAACTTTTTCTTAGAACAATCCTATTCACAATATCTCATTGTGAAGGACCCTGAGCATGACTACAGCAGCCACAAAAATCTGGATCAAAATTATAGAGCCAAGCTCTGTTCAACAAATAAGGACAACCACAGTAGCACGAGTTGGACGCCAATGTTGCATTGACGACCACTCGACAAGACATTGATAAGAAAAATGCCATTGTTAGGATTAGAATTACAACCCCAACCCAAGAAATTCAAAGAGAGAAAAAAAAAACTCTAGCGCACCTGAACCGCTAGAAATACTAATGTTCGAAGAACAGTAGAAGAATCGTGCAGGTTTTGAGTGCATATTCCACCACATGAGCTGCTTATTACGGCCAAACTGTTTCAAACGCCACGTTCTACTTTGGTCTCAAGAATGCATTATAACTCATATGGTGGAAGGTTTCAGATATTACCACTGGCATGAATTTCAACGTTTATGAGAGCGAAACACGGGTTAATTATATTCGTTATCAGTTGCTTATTTCACATAATTTTGAAAGCAGCATCTCATATAACATCAATGAAGAAAATGCGCAGTGCCTGTAGCACTGTAACTGAAGTTGGTGTTTGGGGCTGCGATCCGAAAAATTTGCAGAACTTTGGGAATTGAAACATCGGTTATTTATTTTCATTGTAAATGTTTCCGGTATGAATACTAACTATACTAACTATAATACCGACTCGTGCTGCCAACCTTTCGCCAGTATCAAAGCCAAAAATATATCACATCTGCTTCACGTTGTTATATTACATTCGAAGTTATAGGAGTATAAAGAAATTTAGGATTACCTGCAGCGAGTTTTTTCAAATAATGGAAAGCTTAATATTTGCTGTTTATTGTCACTACAATATCATTACCAATTGAAAATTCTACGATAAAACCGCTTAATAAAGTAATTGCAAACAAACACAAAACCAACAATAACTGGCAACTCTATCGTGGCTTTTCAACCAAATTTGGCCTGAATAATGCTTATAGTAGGTTCCATTAATTGTATGAAATTCGTACTGATTTCATGACTGCACTGGAAGTTATAGGGCAAAAAGTTTTATTTTCCTGAGCGAATTTTCAAATCCAAATACACAAAAATTACCATAGCTGGCAGCACCAATCGAATTTTTCAACCAAATTTCTATCAAACAGAGTTTAGAGTAAGGTTCAGCTACTGTGTCAATTTCATGAAAATCTGGTAACTTATTCACATTTCATAGGGCAAAAAGCAGTTTTTTTTCTTTGTAATTTTTCAAGATGGCACCACTGGCACAGAGTTGCCCACAATTCAAAATCGCTTCTATCAGACCTGGTCCTACTTAATTCCAATGCATTCTGTAAATTTCAATGGTATCTGATAATAGATTCGTGAGTTCCCGTGAACAGAAGTTTTTGATGCTAAAAATATAGGTTGACTGGGAAAGGGTTACCGTTCTTGTCCGACATGAAATTTCCAAAGTTTTACTTTGAACGTGTAGATAAAGCATAAGATTTGTATACAGATTGGTTTTATTGTAAGAAACGGACATTTTTTTGAATATTCGATGGTTTGAATGTTTTCACTTCCATTTTTTTTTTTTCAAAATGAAGACACCAAAATTATCATAGCTGGCAGTTCCAACCGAATTTTTCGACCAAATTTCTACCAAACGTGGCATTAAATAAGGTTCAGCTACTGTGTGAATTTCGTCAAAATCGAACGATTCAATCAGAATTTATAGGGCTAAAAGCAATTATCTCTTTTAGTGATTTTTCAAGATGGCACCACTGGCACAGAATCACCCGCATTTCAAAATCACTTCTATCAGACCTGGTCCTATATAGGACCAATACATTCTTCAAATTTCAATTAATTCTGCTCATTGGATCGTGAGTTTCCGTGAACAGAAGTTTTTGATGCTAAAAATATAGGTAAATTGGGCAAGGGTTACCAGGCGTGCCCGTAATACCATATCTTTTTTTTTTTTGTTTATGTGAACAAAGCACAAGATTTACATATGAGTGGCTTTTTTTGAAAAAGCGGCAGTTTTTCAAGAGAGACGATGATTTGAAGGTTTTCACTTTCAGTGCCTGCCCTCGCTACAGGGTTGCCAGCACGCTCATCAGAAGCTACGAAAATCTACAACTAAATAATATCAATATGTCCTAAAAATTTCGTAATGATTGAATAACTCGGTCAAAAGTTATCGCAATTTAAAAATTTTCAAGTTTTCCCGTTCTGTTTTTAGGCACCAAGCGCACACATGGGGTTGAAAAATTCCAAAACATTATCCGATTCACATGTAAAACACGTTCAAAATTTATTTCGTCAACTTTATTTTTGCAAAAATTATTTGTGTACGAAATAATAGGTATATTAAAAATATCACTAAAATGGCCGCCGGCGCCAAAGGGTTAAAGATTATTAACTTTTTGTGAGACCT
>CANBKX010000030.1:0-31875 GCA_947369275.1 Nemotelus nigrinus | reverse complement strand
CACACTTCCGGACATTTATATCTACTTTTCTTGTTGACTCTCACGTTAATCAAAGTGGATCGGTGGGTACGGTAACGGCTCTCAAATACAGAAAACGCGGGTTCGTATCCCATCAGTGTAGTACATTTTTGATCCGTATACTTTGGTTTTCAGAGATTATTTTTATAACAAAACTACCACAACGGAAACACTACTCGGAAAAGCGATATAAAGTTTTGATTCCTTCAAAATATGCCTGGATTTTCACGAGTTTAGACGGAGGTAGCAGCAACTTCAACTGGAATAGCGTTACGTTTTCTCCGTGGAAGAATCGAGTCACCAACAATAGCCGTAAGAAAGAAACTAAAACTTATTCTGTAAGAAAAAATTGTATTTCGCATAATGTTCCTATTACCTGCAAATCTCCATCCTTTCAAAATCCTCAAATTCTATCCAACTTGACGAATATCCCTTCTAAAAACCCCACCCAGTCTACGGTAGTAACAAACAATTTATCGTTGGATGGTAGTTTTAACATTGCTTTTACTCGTAAGAACTCATCAATTCCACGTCCTACTGATGCTTCCGTTTCGTCTCAACAAAATGCAAACAATGTTAGCTCTTCTTTATCCTCTAGCCACCTAACTTCTTATGTCTCCTCTACCGAGGCAACTACGAATACTGCCACCCTTGACAATTTAATGACAACTGCTTCTCGTCGAAAAGCAGTCAACTCTGTTAGGTATTTGTCCTAACATAACCCCTTCTTTCAATGGACTCAGACTCTTTTATCACAATTGTAGTGGTATGAGAGGCAAAATAAATAAATTATATCTTGACGCAAAATCCTGCCTACTCGCCTTCACAGAAACTTGGCTAAATGACTCCCATAAGAATGAAGAGATCCTTGATAGTAGTTGGACAATTTACAGAAATGATCGCGATTATTGTTCCACAGGTCAATCGCGAGGCGGTGGCGGTGAGCAACACACTTTCAAGTTCCAACACCTTGTTATTCGTGTTTCTTTGAATAACAATTTCCTTTACATTAGTTTGGCCTATATCCCACCCAGATCGGACGAATCAGTTTACAACCATTTCTGTGAATTAATATCTTCCATTACAACGTCTCTGAATGAAAAAGACAAAATAATATTCTTAGGGGATTTCAATCGTCCCAACTTATGTTTTATCCCCGATGAAAACGACGCATTTCTTCTCCCTGTTAACCTCTCAGATTCCAATGATTTCAACCTTGCGAGTACTTTTTATGGCAACGATTTGCAGCAAGTCCCTCCAACTCCCAACCAAAACGGTCATTGGTTGCATCTTGTATTTACAAACGCCTATGACGAAGTAGTGTTAAGGGGTTACGCCACCCTGAAATAAAAAAAAAATCGTTTTTTTTTTGTTAGATTTTTTTGAAGTCTGAAGTGTCAGGAACATTTTACGATTAGTCCGATAGAAATATTTCAAATATTGAGAATGTTATGCGCGTTGCAGTGGGAGCGCGATCTAAGCGTTTTCGGACGCAGGTAGCTGACGCCCGGCCTCGTGGCGCCCGTGCGAGTTTGAACAAGTTTTATGATCTATTGTCGTGAAATACCCGTCTAAAATATATATCTATGTGTTTTGAAATACATGTCTATGTATTATAACATCTTCTATGCGTGTTTGGGCCGGTAAATTCATGCAGGTAGTCAGTCTTTCGTTCGTTGCGCTAGAGTAAACATCGTCGTGAAGTGATAGTTCTGTAAAATTCGTTAAAATGCCGAAGCCTAGTTATCTTGATAGAAAAGGTGCAAAAAGAACAAAACGTTCTTATTCAAGTACAAAGAAGAAACATTTTCCATTAAACCGTTATTCAATGGAACAAGAGGAAGCCAGCACAAGCACATCTGCGAAAAAAATAAAAGGTGCCGTTGCTGCAGAAATCGAAACTGACGCTTCCTTCGGTTATCGAATTATAAATTTTATGTCAGTTTTTTCAATTATTAGTGAAGCTGTGAAATGTAAGAAATGTGACGGTAAAATTGAATTCACCGAAGTGTCACAACGTGGACTTGGATTTAAATTAAAATTATCGTGTACCTCTTGTGAACCGATTTTTGCATATTCGTCTCCTCTTATCAATAATAAAGCATATGACATCAATAGACGGCTCGTATTAGCATTTCGAATACTTGGAATTGGCTTAGGAGGAATTGAAAAATTTTGTGGAATAATGGATATGCCAAAACCCATATTTCACTCATTTTATGACAAAATCGTGAACAATATCCATGTCGCTGCGAAGAATATTTGTGAATTATCCATGAGAAACGCAGTTAAAAGAGAAAGAGAAGAACAGGTGAAGAAAGGAAATGAAGAAAATGTCGATGGACTTACCGTTTCAGGGGATGGATCTTGGCGAAAACGAGGGTTTTCATCACTTTTTGGTATTTCTACAATCATCGGATATTATACAGGAAAAGTTTTAGATGTAGTAATTAAAAGCAGTTACTGTAAAGTGTGTGAATTTTGGAGTAAATTTGAAGGTACTGCAGAATACGAAGAATGGGTAAAAAACCACGAAGGAAAGTGTTCTGCTAATCACGAAGGATCGGCCGGAAAAATGGAACCTGATGCTATATGCGAAATGTTCAAAAGATCCGAAGAATTGTATGGTGAGAAGTACACAAATTACATAGGAGATGGAGATAGTAAAACTTTTAAAAGCGTGTTAAACTCAAAACCTTACGAAAATATCAACATAAAAAAAAAGGAATGTATTGGACATGTACAAAAACGAATGGGCACACATCTGCGTAAGGTAAAAAAGGATAATAAGGGTCTTGGAGGTAAGGGCAAGCTTACTGCCAAACTGATTGACGAACTGACAGTTTATTATGGACTTGCTATTAGAAGACATTGTGATTCGATAAAAAACATGACAGATGCTATATGGGCAACATTTTATCACAAAATTTCAAGCAATAAGAAACCTCAGCATCATCTGTGTCCTTCCGGAGAAAACTCCTGGTGTACCTGGCAGAAGGCAAAGGTTTCTGGAACTTTGAAGAATTACGACCATGCATCTCCTCTTCCAATTGAAGTTCAAAATGCTATCAAACCCATATACGTAACATTAAGTAACGATGATTTATTGGAGCGTTGTTTAGGAGGATTCACTCAAAACAACAATGAGAGTGTAAATTCCGTAATTTGGTCAATGGCACCAAAAGCGACCTCGAGTGGTGCAAAAATTGTCGAAATTGCAACGTATATTGCATGCAGCATATTCAACGACGGATATGAAAATATATTATTAATAATGCAATTGCTGAATTCAAAAATTGGACCGAACGCGCAACGAATGTGCGAAGACCAAAATAAGCACCGAATAACTGTAGCCGAGTTGCGAGCTCAAGAAGCGACAAAGGAATCAAGGAAATTAAAGAGAGCTGCCCAAAAAGAACACGAAGACATCGCTGCTGCCACTGAAGGAGTCTTATATGGGCCTGGAATTGCAGATTGAAAGGTAAAGAAAAAAAAAATGTATAAGGTTTTAAACACAATTTTATCTTCTTTTGCGTTTTTCTCGAAACTATGTTTTTCGAACTGGCCCCCCGGATATTTCGAAAACTATACAACCGATTTATTTGAAATTTATAACATATCTTCTTTATTATATTATCTATGGTGTAGCATAGGGGTTTTTTGATTTATTAAGTTTTACAATTTTTATGATTTGTTAAGTAACAAATTTAAGTGTAAGAACACCAAACAAATTTTCAAAATGCTCCCATTTATCGAAAAAAAAAATTTTTCTAAAACGGCTATGCTACACCATGCGTATTGTACTGAAGTTTAAGAAAAAATTTTGTTTTATCGTTTCAGGTGAAAAATGTCGTGTCTGCACTGGGGGCCGTCAGCTCACTCGTCAAAATTCGATCCGCACTCAAATCACCATATCTCCGTCATTTTTAAATATTTTTAAATGAATTTTTATGTCAAAACTTCTGAATATGTGTAGATTTAAGCAATAAAAAAGAAAAAAAAATAATGTACAGTATTAGCGCAAAAAAAATTATTGAAATTTGATGCATTTTATACGCTTTCAGGGTGGCGTAACCCCTTAAGTCCAACTGATGATGCAGAGCATCTTTTTTCAAATAGTTTACACCACACTGCACTATCAGTTGAACTTCCCACTTCTGATTCCATTTATTTTAGAGCGTACAATAACTCAATTGTATATGACTTTCTTAATGCTAGTTATGAAAGCATTCACCATCACCTTGACTCTATAGATTGGAGGAAGACTCTTTCAACGTTAGATCTTGAGGAAGCCATTACCACTTTTTATGACAAAATATTTGACGCCGTTGAAAGATATGTACCTAAAATAAAAAAAAATAAAAAATTGTCTGAACCATGGCTTGATAGGGACCTTAGGCATTTGCGAAATCGAAGGAATAAACTTTATAAGCGGATTAAAAACAATATCGGCGTTAGTTCTGCTATTCAGGATGAATATAATGAAACTGCTAAGCAATTTTTGGCTAAGTCTCACGAGGCTTATGACAACTACATTAGGACAACAGGTGAAAATATAATCCGCGACCCGAAAAATTTTTATGATTTTGTAAATGTGAAGCGAAAAACTACTGGTTATCCATCGTCGATTTGCTTTAATGATATCACTTCTTCCTCTCCCAATGAGATTTGTGATTTATTCGCAGATAATTTCCAGAATATTTTTATTGCTCCCGACTCATCAAACTCACATCTCCCTTCGTCCCATTCTACTCCTACAGCTTTTATTAGCCACTTAGAAATCACACGTGACGAAATACGTAAAGCTATTTCAGAACTCGACTGCAACAAAGGTCCAGGGCCAGATCTTCTTCCTCCAACTTTCTTGCGCAAATGTGTAGAACAGCTTATAACTCCCTTTCATATTTTTTTCAACAGATCACTTTCGTCTGGAGTTTTCCCATCCTGTTAGAAACTTTCATATGTCACACCCATCTTCAAAAATGGCGATAGACACTGTATCGGAAATTATAGAGGTATTGCCAACTTATCTTCTATTCCGAAACTTTTTGAAAAGATTGTCTACGATAAACTTTCTCCACTTGTTGACTCCCGTCTGAACGAGCAACAACATGGTTTTAGAAAAGGTCGCTAAACTACCACAAATTTGACAGTCCTAATCTCAGACGTCCTGTGTAAAATGGAGAAAGGATACCAAATTGACGCAGTCTATACAGACTTTAGTAAAGCTTTTGACACAGTCGACCACCCTTCCTGTTTAAGATAAGGTTCTTTTACCTTAACTCTGATGTTAGTCAAGGTGTTGCACCTTGGCTATTGGTTTGTTACGGGTCAAAGGTGTTGCACCTAGACAATAACAACGATGGTTTAATTTCAAAGTAAGATATTTAGCTTACCGAGTGTTGATAGTCAAGGTGTTGCACCCTGGCTAATAGTTTAGAATTTGTCAAAGGTGTTACACCTTGGTAAAACGAGCACGACTTCAAATTGTAGGAATAAAACACACAACTGAATATTGTCGAACTGCATGTAGTTTCTTTATTCTTCAGCTTATTTATGTAAACTTATTGCTAAGTTGACAAATACAAAGTTCAATAAAACAAACATAGCCTAATTGCATCAGCAAAATTGACCCGTGAATTAATACAATATGAAAACGTGAATTAATCAGCGAATAAGTACAATACAATAACAACATACATTGAATAGTGAAATGAATACAAAACGAAAACATGAATTAATCAGCGAATAAGTGCAATATAATAACACATACATTGACCAGTGAAAATGAATTGATGCGTATTCAAATTACGCGTGCAATAAATGTACGAAACAACGACTATTGACTTGACTGTATATATTTCTACACGATTTAATGCCAACAATGGAAATGAATGAATTTGATGATAATTACATTTTGATGTGACCTACATACATATACTTAATACTAAACATGCTCCCCGCGTTGGATTGAAGGTCAATACCTTCATATGTGTATACTAAAGTCACGAGACAGTGCGAGTCGCTGGGATGGGTTTTTTCCGGCTGCATCGAGTTACATCCTTCGTCATCTTGTAACCTAATATGACAATGATGATTAGCGCGAGTGACAAGCTTGTGTATCCGATTGCGAACTGATGTGTGGATGTGGTGTCATTTGGTAACTCAAAATTTTGAAGTACATCGATTTTTTCTTTTAATTTCTCTAATTCATTGGCCTTGTCTTCGTAAGGTCTAGATTGTGTAATCGTTATAGTCATCTTTGCCTTTTGGCTAATATGAGGCAGATCTCCGAGCCGAGTGTAGGAATTGCGGGTGGTAGAATTATATAGTTGGTGGCCGTGAATGATTATTGAACTATGTTTTATGATGCATTCTGGGTCCAATTTTAATAGGCCAGCTCCAGTGAGTATGGTGTGGGTTATATCGTCTTCGCAAATGGTGGTAACTGTGATATTTTCTTTCGTTGCGTATATCCAATGATTTGCACTATTCAGATGCATCCATATCGGGCTTTGGTTTAATTGCGCAAGTTCACAATCTTCTAGTTGATTGTAGTATTGCTCGTTGAGCAAATTCATTTCGCATCTATATGCATCAGCTCCCTTTCTATACAGCGGCTTTTGTTGTTCACATAATAGTACTTCTGCTTCTAGTTTGTTGCATAAGGTCAGTTCAATTTCTGTCATTGGAGAAAATAAGTCATGGTGTTGGTTGACTGCCAGAAAATCTGAAGTTGGTTTTATTGCCAAAATAGTGGAGTTTGAAACTACTGGTATTAGTATCACATGGTATATCGTAAAAATCCCAACATTAGTTAGTGGCAATTGAATTCGGAAGATAATATGGTTATTAATCATTCTTGATCTGATTGACATCAAACTGTAGAATGATGCAATGTCATGTTGTATTATCGGTAGCTGAAGTGTGGGAGGCAAATAGTTTTTAATGCGAGTAATTTCCGCTTTAAATTGGTTTGGTGTCAGTAGCAGTGTACTGATTTTGCTGTGATGTACACTTGTCATTGCATCCAGTAGATCCGATTGAATGTGTTGTAACCGTGCTGACATCAGAGTTAGTTGTGAAGCAAGGATTGTGATCTGCTGAAGACTCATCAATCTATGAACATCGTTCCCGAGAGTGTTAATTCCATTGGTTAATCGGCTTATATTTTCATCAATTGCATTAAATTTTTGTGAAATTGCAGTTTGATCTGTTTTCATTATATTAATTGTTGAGTCTATGATTGACGTCTGATTCTTCAATAGCCACTTAAGATATTCTTGATTAGCGTTGATGTGTTTTATCGTATGTGACATATTTTCAGCATAGTCAGAATCAAGTACGCCAAACAGCGAGTTTGCCATGTTTCCAATCACATTGAAGGCACCTCTTTTTTGTCTTTGATGCGATGAAATCAGCTCATTATCAATCTTTAAATCAGTTTCTACAAAACGGAAGTGGTGAATGGTTTCCTCACAACCATGTGCGTGATGTGTTTGATTACACAAACGGTTGAGTATGTCGATCCCATTTGAGAAGGTAGTTAGCTCGGAAAAATAGGACTGCAGATCATAATACACCACAAGATTCCACTTTGATGTCACAAATCTTGTTGTTGCAATACCTTCAAAATGTAAACCAGGTTTCCCTTCAAAATTGTTGACTTCTATTTGTTTTGCTGGTATTAATGGAATAATTAGACAGGTGAACAGCAGAGCAGCTAATGATGTCTTTGGCTCTACACGCGTTTTCTTCTTAGGGGTTATATCGGTTGATGTATTTGCTTGATCGCCAAGTTGATGTTCATGGGGCCTTTTGATGCTGATAGTATTGTCGAGTTGCTCACCAGGCTCAGTTTCTGGTTGTGAATCGTCGTTGATTTCACACGGCAGCGGTGCCAGTTTGTGGATTGGCCGTTTCAAAATCCCGGATGCCGTTTTTACTTCAGCTACTCTTACCAAGCCATTGTCATCCTTAAATGTTTGAATAATGCGTCCTAAAGGCCACTTCATTACAGGAGCGTTATCGTCTTTGATCACAACGATTGTCCCAGGTTTTGCGTTATCTACTCGCTTTCGCCATTTGTAGCGCTGTTGAAGTTCATTCAGTTATTCTGACGACCATCTTCTCCAAAATTCTTGCTTTATGCGGCTAACTAGTTTCCACCGTGTTAAGAGACTACCCTTTAAAGGCTCGGCACTTGTATCAACCGGATTAGTAAGTGGTTCACCGATTAGGAAATGTCCCGGAGTTAAAGCTGCGAGATCGTTTGGATCGTTAGACAACTGAGTAAGTGGACGTGAATTTAAAATGGCTTCGACTTCAATAAGTAAGGTCTCTAGCTCTTCGTAAGTTAGTGAAGCTGATGCTGTTCCCTTTTGTAGCAACAATTTGGTAGATTTCACAGCAGCTTCCCATAAACCGCCAAAGTGCGGTGCTCGTGGAGGAATGAATTTAAACTCAATTCCTTTCTTGCTGCATTCAGATACAATTTTTTCTTGAGACCTTGTACTATGCATCGTCTCGATCAGTGCACTTAGTTGATTACTGGCTCCTACAAAGTTAGTCGCGTTATCACAGTAAATTGTCTTGCAATGACCTCGACGACCAACGAACCGACAAAGAGCCCCAATAAATGCCTCTGTTGTTAAGTCGCTTACCAGCTCCAGATGTATTGCCTTAGTAGCGAAGCAACAAAATACTGCAATGTAGGCCTTTTGAGGTTTCGTTCCTCGACCCTTGTAATGAACCCAAACGGGCCCACAGTAGTCAACACCTGAGTTTATAAACGGTCGAGCTGGTTGTACTCGTGTGGCGGGAAGATCTCCCATCATTTGCTCCAGGAACTTGGGTTTTCTTTTAGCACACCAAGTGCAGTGTTGAATTATAGACCTTGCTATGTTTTTGCCTCTCACTGGCCAAAATCGTTGCCTAGTTTGAGCTAGTAAACCTTGCGGTCCAATGTGCATATTTTCTTGATGTGTGGATGTCATAAGCAAGTTCGTGATTGGATGTGCGTATGGGAGTAGCATCTGGTGTTTCGCGTCGTATGAAAGTGATGAATTTTTCAGTCGTCCTCCCACTCGGATAATTCCGTGACTGTCCAAGAACGGATTTAGCGTACTGAGTGCGCTCGTTGGGTGAACTTCCAATTTTTCGTTAAGCTGTTTTATTTCTGTTTTGAACGACTCCTGCTGTATTGTTCGTACGATTACAGCTAATGCCTTTTCTAACTCTTTTGGTGACAAAACCTTCGTTGTGGATGGTCGCAATGGCTTTTTGCAGTGAGCTATGAATCTCATGCTATATGCTAGAATTCGTTGTAGCTTTCGGAAAGAATTGCCATGATCAATGTTTTGCAACCAATGCCCATTGTCAATCTGCCTGGACAAGTCAGCTTGGTTGGCAGCTGTGTTCACAGCCGCCACATTTTCTGACAAATAACATTTTCTTTTTTCTAAATCACACGTTGCATGTTGTTGATAAGAAGCGGGCCATCTGTCTTCGCTTAAGTGTAAAAACATCGGTCCATAAAACCAAGTGTTGCATCCTTTTAATTTTACAGGCGTCAAACCACGTGATAGTATATCAGCAGGATTTTCTGACGATCGAACATGTCTCCATTGTTCGGCAATAGAGCTTCCTTGAATGACAGAAATTCGATTTGCAACAAATGTTTGATAATGTTGCGCAGGTGAGTTAATCCAGTTTAGCACTATCTCGGAGTCCGTCCAGAAGTATATTTGAGTGTGTGCCAACTTTAGATTCGTTTTAATTCGGTCTGCAAGTTTTGTTACCAGTGCTGCTGCACATAACTCTAGCCGTGGGAGTGTTTGTCTTTTCAATGGAGCAACCCGTGATTTAGCGCATAAAAGGCGTATGATGGTTCTTTTCTCTTTGTTCAATGAACGAATGTAAGCAACTGCTCCGAATGCCTTCTCCGACGCATCTGCGAATACGTGCAGCTGAATATTGTGAGTAGCTTCATGTGCAAAAATATGTCGATTGAAATGTAAGTTGTCTATTTCCTGCAGCTCTTCTCGGAACTGGCACCATCTGCTGTGCATTTCCAAAGGCAAGGTTGCATCCCAATCCAGCTTGAGTTGCCAAAGTTCTTGCAGGAATATTTTGGCTGCCACGATGACTGGGCTCATGATTCCTAATGGATCAAATAACCTTGCAATATCAGATGATATTGTGCGCTTTGTCACAGCACTGCTGTATTTGCTATTGAATTTGACGTGAAACTCATCTTCCTTGGGGTACCATATTAGTCCTAATGTTTTAACCTTCTCTGGATTGTCATCTTCGAAAACTAACTTTGCTTCTCGATCTTCGAATGGTATCCCGTTAAGTAATTGAGGATGGTTGCTACACCACTTGTGCAACTTGAAACAGCCTTCTTGAAGCAATTTTTGTAGCTGATCTCGCATCATCAATGCTGTTGACATGCTATCTGAGCCAGTGAGAACGTCATCTACGTAAAAATCTCGTTCTAACACTTGGGCACCCAATGGATAGCTTGAAACTCTGTCATGAGCTAATTTTTGAAAGCATTTTGTGGCCAAGTATGGGGCTGGCGTTGTTCCGTACGTAACAGTGCGTAGTTGGAAACATTTAATTGGATGGCTAGCGTCAGTTCCCCAGAATACCAGCTGATATTTTCTATCCTCTTCGCTGACCAGTATCTGACGATACATTTGTTTGATATCCGCCGTAAATACAAAACGAGGCATCTTGAATCGTAATAGGATCGAAAACAGATCGTCTTGAATGGTGGGTCCTGCATGCAAGAGGTTGTTGAGAGATAGTCCTGAGTTACTTTTAGCTGAGGCATCGAAAACTACTCGCAGCTTTGTGGTACTACTGTCGAGTTTTAGCACACTATGATGTGGAAGATAGTACACCGGACCTTTCAAACCACGAGTGTTAACTTCTTCCATGTGGTTACGTTGAAGATATTCGGTCATGAACTGAACATATTGTTCTTTTAAAGATTGGTCTCGCTGAAGTCTTCTTTCAAGCGATAAGAATCTTCGCATTGCTATCTCCTGTGAATCTCCAAGCCGATTGGGGTCATCGGAAAATGGCAGTGAAACAATGAAACGACCATTGACATCCCGTTTCACAGTTTGGTTGAAATGCGACTCACACTTCTTCTCTACCGAAGTTAGTGTAGACATACTGGAATCGACTTCTTCGAGTTTCCAGAAACGTTCTATAATCCCGTTCAAATTTTCATCTTCGCTGCAAACTCCACATACAGCGGCTGATATAGATGCTTGTTTAGTTTTCCCAACTACTATCCATCCAAATATGGGGTTTTGAAGAACTGGAAGATCTTTCGCCATTTTTATTTGACCTATCGATAGCAGCTCATGATAAAATTCTGCTCCAAGTAGCAGATCGATTTCTTCGGATTTGTAGAAGTCTGGGTCTGCTGGTTTGATATTCTTTGGAATAGGCCATTTAGAAACATCAAATGTTTGTGCGGGCTGTGGTGGTACAATATTACCGATAACAAAAGCTTCAACTCGTGCTGAATGATCACAGAGAAGAGATTCCATCAATACGTTGACTCTTGCTTGACTTTGAGCCTTGTTTCCTCCAACACCTTGAATATGCAGCTGATCACCTTTTGCGATAAGTTTTAAGCACTTCACCATTTTCGTTGTGATTAAATTGACTTGAGAGCCTGAATCCAACAGTGCCCTACACTTTACGGACTCTCCTTTACTATTCATGATTTTTACTACCACCGTACCAAGGAAAACATAATTCACCTCATGTCTATTTGTTGATGTGGCCACCGTGGATGGAAAACTCAAGATATCTTCAGGTTCTGCATTTGTTAAACTGCCTGGGTGTGACGCTTTCATCGCCTCTCTCTTATCTGAGTGAATGAGAGTATGATGTTTTAACTCGCATTTTGTGCAACCGCGAGAACCGCAATTAACTGCCCTGTGCCCTGTTCTTAAGCAGTTTCTGCATAAATATTGTTTATTTATGATCTTAACTCGATCTACAATCTTAGCTCCCGTGAATATCTTACACACGTGAAGTGCGTGCTTATCTTTGCACAATATGCACTGTTTGTTTCCTCTTGAATCAGTAGCACTTGCTGTCAACGCTTGAGCAAATCCCTGTTTTCGATACCGATCATCTATTCTGCCTTTGCTTCCCAAAACTTCAAGTGCCTGGAAGCGCAATTCGAGGAAGTTCAGAAAATCATCTAGATTCTGAAGTTGTCTCGGGTTGTCAAGCGGTTGTTCATACAAAGTATGTGTGGTCTTATCCAGCTTTTTCACCATCCAATGAAGTAATAGCGGGTCCCAACCCTTTGTTGAGACACCCAGATTCTGCAATCCTAATAAACATTCTTGCGTTGTATCGTGCAACGTCTTGAACGATGCAGCAGATGGATAGTCATTGGCATGAGATTGCTGTGATAGCAGCTTGTTAACAAGTGCCGATACTTGCATACGCGGATTATTGTAGCGTTCTTGTAAAGTCTTCCAGGCAATGGCATAATTATCCTCCGTTATTGCCAGATGTCGAATTAATCTTTCGGCTTCACCAGATAGATTTGTTTTAAGGTAGAACATCTTTTGACATCCAGGTATGTCTTGGTTGTGTACCATTTGGCTGAATAAATCTCGGAACTGCTACCAGTACAAGTAATTTCCATCAAATTTTGGAAGTGTTACCTTCGGCAGCTTAAGTGGACTATGCATACCCTGATTCGTTCCCATCATAGTGTGTGGAATTGCAGTTTGTTCGAGGTTCATGCCAATATCAATGAGAGCCTCTTGCACTTGCGCTTCATACTCGGCGTAGATATGCTCCTGATATCCGTATGTACTAGGGCTATCGGTCGACTCCCATATATGACGATCGTCTTGCTCGATGTCACTCCAGAGCTGTTTGATGCTGTCAAACTTCACTCCGTAATAATGTTTAGACTGCTGACCTTCAACAGTTGCCAGCAGCCTCTTCAACTTTTGAAAATTTCGATTTTACCTTCTAACAACTCGACGAATGGTTTCTGGTATTTCTTTGTTTTCAGCTTGCGTGACTTGGAGAGAGGTTTCAACTTGGAATTTAGGTCGAACGTCTGAACCATGTCCATCATGTTGAACTAGCACTTCCTCTCTATTTTCGTCGATTCTTACTTCAAGTTTCGAATTGAAATGAGCTCGATACGTGTTGCAGATGCCTTCTATTTCCTGATAGTAATTGGAAATAAAGCATTCGTGTTGTAGATCTACATTCTTCAATGAGCGAATCTCTGTATCTACCGCCTCGAATGCATTCCATGCATTTTCTAAACGCTTTAAACGCTCTTTGTAATAATCGACGGTCTTTCTATCTGAACCATCCTTCCGATAGTTCACGACAATTCCTTGAATCTCCTTCCCGTTCTCTTCTTGCTGAACGGTGAGCGATTCCATTCTTAACGTCGCACTGGATATTAAACCTTGAAGCACGCGTTGCTGATGGTACTAGCCTTGGCTCAGCTTTAAAATTGTTCTGCTGCTGGATCTAAGTGTAGCACTTAGGTCCCTGCTCGGGCGCCAAATGTTTAAGATAAGGTTCTTTTACCTTAACTCTGATGTTAGTCAAGGTGTTGCACCTTGGCTATTGGTTTGTTACGGGTCAAAGGTGTTGCACCTAGCCAATAACAACGATGGTTTAATTTCAAAGTAAGATATTTATCTTACCGAGTGTTGATAGTCAAGGTGTTGCACCCTGGCTAATAGTTTAGAATTTGTCAAAGGTGTTACACTTTTGCAAAACGAGCACGACTTCAAATTTAAGGAATAAAACACACAACTGAATATTGTCGAACTGCATGTAGTTTCTTTATTCATCAGCTTATTTATGTAAACTTATTGCTAAGTTGACAAATACAAAGTTCAATAAAACAAACATAGCCTAATTGCATCAGCAAAATTGACCCGTGAATTAATACAATATGAAAACGTGAATTAATCAGCGAATAAGTACAATACAATAACAACATACATTGAATAGTGAAATGAATACAAAACGAAAACATGAATTAATCAGCGAATAAGTGCAATATAATAACAAACATACATTGACCAGTGAAAATGAATGAATTGATGCGTATTCAAATTACGCGTGCAATAAATGTCCGAAACAACGACTATTGACTTGACTGTAGGGGAAAGTGGGGAATTGTGGAACACACTTTTTTTTTCCACAATATCTCTATCGAAAAAAAAGAATTTTCAAATTCCAAAAACTGTAACGTTAACTATATATAAAAACGAAACTTCTGGCTTTTACCGATTGAAAAAATAATTTTTTTCTGATGATTCCCATGACTTTAAAAAAAAAGTAGCTTTTCGAGATTTTGAAAAATGGTGGGGAATTGTGGAACACCGCGTAAATCGAATGAAAACTCAACACTTTTCAGCCAAAAACTTTATTAGGGCTACAAAATAGTTATAAAATAAATGTTGAAAAGTAATGAACAGAGTATTTAGTCACTTTCACAGTTTTTGCACGTAAAAACATTGCTGGATACAGTGACGCATTTCGCATGAACGTCCCGGCCGCATTCAATGCATTTTGTTGAGTTGTTTTTAGTCAATTTGGCCGGCATATCCTCGTAACAAATGATGCAGAAGTCTATATCTTTATCTTCATCTGATGGAACTTGCAGCTTTTGTTTTGGGAGCTGTGAAGTGCGTCTCTTTTTTGGTGGTCGTTCTTGCTTCTGAGCTTTGTCCTTCTTCAACTCAACTTTCTCCCGCAAATTGGTCACTACTTCGTGTGATGTTAAAATGGCCGATTTCATGGCTTTGCGACCACGATTGGATTTTTTTTTCGTTCCCCCATTTTCAGCGGACCAACTCGTACCAACACGTCAGCGGAAGAACTGATACCGGAGGTGCTGGCCACTGTCGACGATTCACGCGTTGTGACTTCTTCATGCGCAACAGAGACATCAGCGGCTGTTATTATGATGCGGCGTTGGTCGTCTTCTTCCTCATTTTCATGGTCATCGGACTGATTTTCGCTGCTGAGTTGAGATGCAACGAAGTCTACATCGGTGAAAACATTTGCGTCAAATGGAAAAATACCGGATGCCTTGAAACCCGCCTTTATGTTCTTCGGCGTAACGGCAACATCAAGACATTTTTCGAGGATCAGCGGCACGTGATGTAGGTCGAAAATAACATTCATGTTGGCTCGTTTCCAATCATCGTGCTGTTTCGCGTACATTGTTTTTAAAGGACCAAAAACAGAAATGTCGAGTGGTTGCATTCTATGAGTGCAATGAGGTGGAAATGACAACATTGTAATGTCGTGAGCAATGGCCATCTCAATGACGTCAATCGACAGATGCGACGTGTGGTTGTCTAGAAGTAGAAGCGTTGGTGAACCGGCCTGCGCCCCTGAATATTTGATAAATTGTTCCATGTAGTTTTTGAAGACTTCTGATGTCATCCATCCGCTGCCATTGGCTACTGCATTCGCACCGTGTGACGCGTGTGTCATGAAAACCGCTTTCATTTGTTTTCTTGGAAAAATGAAGAAAGGTGGAATTGATGTTCCAGTTGCGCTGACAGCTAACGCCATTGACACATTCGTTCCTCTTTCTGCAGAGGTAGAGCTACCGATCCGTTTCCGCCCTTTTCTGGCAACAATTTTCACTGCTTTCGTCGGAACAGTTGGCAGACCGGTTTCGTCCATATTCCATATTCTATGGGCTTCGAAGGTAGTTGAATTAAGAACGGAACGATAATTTTCAAAAAATGCATCGACGTTCTCCTTGCAAAAAGCTTTCGCACGGTTTTGACTTATCTGTTCCGGTGTTCTCAAAGATAATTGCGGATTTCTGCTCATAAATGAATAGTACCATTGTTCTTTATTTGTTAATATATATTATATATATATTTAAATTCTCGCTTGAGAATTTTCATTCCATGAATGAGGATAGTTGCTTTGATGGATTTGGCGAATTGGAATGCCAGTGTCTTCAGTTCCGAGATACTTAGCCCGTAGTAAACATCACTCGCTTTCAAAACATATTTCATGAGCATCTGTTCTTGGTCGGGACTGAAAATCTAAAAACAAAAATAAAATAATATCTGTAAGATTTTATCTTACTAATCGTTCTTATCTCCCTCGTCAATCCTTATCTACCTCCCAAAAAAATATCTTCGAAAAAAGGTCAGGAAAAAATATCTCCGAACTATCTTATCGTTCAAAAGAACTTGCGTACAAAAACTTACCGTCTTTGGACCCGGAACGGTGATTGATTTGATGAATGCGATGATAACATCGTCGTTAGAGGTTGAGACGTCAATATCGGCTGCTTTGATTTTCCTGACGTATCGTGCAAGAGTTGTAAACGGTAAATTGCACGATCGAGCGACTGCGCGAATGGAGTTGTTATGTAGCAAAATCTGCTTGATTCCCTCCAAAACGGCGGCATAACTGACTTTGTCAACTTTTTTGGCGTAATAACGCGGCATGATGCCTGAAAAACGACGAGAATTCAAAAACACCAAATAAAATACAATTTAACGTATCGCGAAACACTGATATTGAGTGTTCCACAATTCCCCACTAAAAGTGTTCCATAATTCCCCACGAGCTATGTTTTGCAATATAGCGGTGTGCAAACGACTGAAAGACTTTTCATCCAAAATGACTTTTGTGTATCGAAGGGCGAAAGTTCAAGGATAAAAAAAAGTATATTTACCTGAGTGGGTTTGCAACAGCACTTCCAAAACACGGGCAAACACAGGAGCGAAAAAACACTTTGGGAAACTTGATTTCCCAGTCACGGCCACAGCGACAGATATATACCGATACACTGAATGTTTGCTACTAGAAAAATGAGCTCTGACCGAGATGACACAAAATCAGCTGTTTTGATCTGTCTCCGTTGACACATGCGCAAATGACAGCGCTGTTCCACAATTCCCTCCGTTCCACAATTCCCCACTTTCCCCTATATATTTCTACACGATTTAATGCCAACAATGGAAATGAATGAATTTGATTATAATGAAAAGTAACGGTACCGGATGATTCTCTTCTTGTTCCTAGGTCAGATCGAGGACTGAACAACCTAATTTATTTAATTTTTTCAATTCTTCAATCCTTCAACTTTAACTTCAATTTTTACTATTTCAAATTCACTCGTCGCTTTTGCGTGGCGAATTTAGCCGCCCCTTTAGCATTAGCTCAGAGTGATTTGATGCAAGAAAAATAAAATGAAAAATATATTTTAGTTTCTCTGTGTCTTTATGGTCGCCTATTCAAGCATGGCTTACCAAGTCAGACTCTGTTTTATTGCATCATTGTTCTCCTATATATATCATACATTTCTTGTAAATCGATTTAGTGTATGGATCGGTTTTGAATTCAAAAAATAATTAATCATTTAATTGTTGTTCGTCTTGACCGCTTGGTGGTCAGTTGTCGCTGCTATCAATCGTGAGCAAAAAAAAGATGGCTGACAGTGTTTGTTTTGACATTTGTCAGTTTCGGTTTTTAGTTGTACACAACACCCTCTCCCTTTGGGGGAAAAAAAAATTTTTTTTTTGTAATGGAAATGTTTTTTTTTCTCTCTAATCCATACACTTTTACAATCTTTGTACAGTTTTAATCAAATAATTTGCATTAAAAGCTTATGGTTCACTTAGGGTGGCTTACAATTGGTACATCGTTATTTTTTTGTTTTTTTTGTTTGATTCAATTCATGGTTTTTTTTTTTTTTTTTTTGTTTTATTCAATTCATGGTTTTTTTTTTTTTTTTGTTTTATTCAATTCATGGTAATACTTAAATATAATTTTGTATACGTATGCTTATTGTTATTTTACATTATTTTTGATAAAAATAACTATATGTTTTTTTTTGTTTTATATCTATTAGCTATTGTTGTACATTTACTTAAATATATTTGTTGTTGCTCTTTTTTTTTTTTTTTTTTTTATTTACAAAAATTTATTATATATTTATTTTGTTATTTGGATACATTTCTTTTGCTAGAATAACTATATGCTTTTTTCTTCGCATATTTTAGTATTACTGTACATGTTCAAATATGTAAAATTTGGTTTTTTTTGTGTTGATTTTAAACTAGAGGTGTGTATAATTTTAATAAGTTATTATGGTATTTCTTACATCTTCCGTTTACTAGTATATGAGTATTAACACCATTTCTTTCTAGTATTTCATATGGTCCGTGATATGTATTTTGTAGTTTTTTTCTATTATTATTTTTCACTAAAACTAAGTCTCCTACTTCAAAGTTTGCCGGGTTTGTGTTATTGTCTAATCTATTTTTCCTTTTCATTTTTACTTTTTCTATTAAGTTTCGAGCCAAATTTATGCTATTTTTCAGCCTAATTTTCAGTTCATTAGCGAAATTGTCTAAATTGTTTATTGGTTCGTTTTGCTCTATAATATCGTCAGGCAATTGGGGTAATCTTCCATAGACTAGTTCGTATGGAGAATATTGTGTATCAATATGTGGACTAGTATTATATGCGAAAGTGTAATACGGTATCCATTTGTCCCATTCATAATCGTTAGCAAAATTAAGTAAATATTAATTTAACACTCTGTGGTTACGTTCCACTGAGCCGAGTGTTTCGTGATGATATGGTGCTGAGAAAACTTGTTGAATTTTTAATAAATTACAAATGTTTTCCATAAGCTCATTGGCGAATTCAGTTCCATTATCTGATTTTAGAATTTTGAAAATACCATGCTTTAATATTATTTGTTCCACTAGTGTTTTCGCGATAGTTTTAGCGTCTTTTGTTTCAATAGGGTATGCAATAACGTATTTTGACAATTCGCATTGCATTGTGAGAATGTATCTGTAACCGTTGGATATTCTGAGTGGTCCTACCGTATCTATAGCAATTATTTCGAATGTGTTTTTCGGTGTGTCAGTTATTATTTGCTTTTCTTTTATATGTTTTGTTTGTTTATTTTTCGTACAGGTTTCACAGTTTTTAATAAATGTCTTTATCATCTTGTTCATATCTTTCCATATATATTTTTGTTTTAGTTTTAGTAATGTTTTTCTTACACCCAAGTGTCCTCCTATCGGTGTTGTGTGGTAATTATTTATTAGTTTGAATTGTATTATTTTATCGGTTATTCGTTTTGGTGGTTTGTATATTATTATTTTTAGGGGCTCTTTATTGTTTGTTCGAATACTATTCTGTAGTTGATTGAATTTGTTTTTAAATTCTTCTTTATTTATCATGTTATATATCTCATCTTTTTCTTCTATGTATATTTTCGTAATATTTCTTCTAGTTGCTTGTGATGTCAGTTTCTCTAATGTTGGAACTAATTCCGATGGATTATCGCTGCATCTAACTAGGATCTGATTGTTCTCAATCATGATTTTTGGAATGCTCTCTATTTCGAATTTTAATTTTACTAGATTTTTTATATCAGCAGGGGATTCACTGTCCCATATGTAGATTTCATTATGTCTTGGTTTGCTTATTATTCTTGTTTGCACTTTTTTAGTGTTTTCGAGGTTTTTTACCATATTTCTGGTAAAAGGTAATACCTTCTTTTCTTCGGTAATATTTCTCTGCTTGGGTATCATGTCTTTTAACGTGTCTGAATTTAATTTGATGCGTGATTATGCATCAGCATTAACATTCATTTTGCCCTTTCGATATATTATATCGAATTCGTAGTCGCATAAATCTAGTCTTATGCGTGTCATCTTTGATGATGGGTTTTTATGTGTAAATAATGATATTAGTGGCCTGTGGTCTGTAATGACTGTAAATTTTCTTCCAAATAAATAGGGTCTGAAAAAATGTATCGCCCAATGGATTGCCAATAATTCCTTTTCGATTATCGGTTTGTTTAATTCATGTTTTGTTAAGGATCTACTTGCATAAGAAATGGGTAGGTCGTGCCCTATTTCGCCTTGTGAGAGTACTGCACCTAATGCATAATCTGATGCATCAGTTGTGACAATAAATGGTTTATTGAAATCTGGGTACTGTAATATTGGTGCATTCATCAGTTTATTCTTCAGTATTTCAAATGCTGATTGGCATTTTTCAGTCCATAAGAATTTCGTATTCTTTTTTAACAAATCATTCAGGCATTTTGTGATTTTGGCGAAGTCTGGAATAAATCGGCGATAGTAATTCGCGAATGCAACGAATCTTCGGACTTCGTCTGCGTTTAAAGGTATTGGATAGTTTCTAATGGTGTTAAATTTTGCAGGGTCTGTGCGGACTCCTTCTTTTGTGATGAGGTGCCCCAAATACACTACTTCACTTCTCAAAAAATTGCATTTCTCAGGGTTGAGCTTGAGGTTGTATTTTTGTAACCTATCAAATACTTTTACTAAATTGTTATTATGGTGTGCGAGGCTGCAACCAAAGACAATTATGTCATCGACATATAAGAATGCTGCTGAGTCTAATCCACTTAAGGCGACTGTTAGCATACGTTGGAAGCTGTTTGATGAAATTGTTAGACCAAAAGGTAATAGTTGGAACTGGTAATGTCCTTTATTTGTCGAAAAGGCTGTTAATGGTCTTGACTCCTTTGTCAATTCGATCTGGTGAAAGGAGCTTGTCATGTCCAGGGTGGAGAAGTATTTCGCTCTTCCTAGCCTGTCTAAAACAACTTCTAGTCTTGTGAGTGGAAACTTGTCATTAACGATTTTTTTGTTAAGTGCCCTGAAATCTACTACTAGTCTCCATTTAGTTGGGCCTGACTCACTTTTCTTCGGTGTTAAGAGTAGTGGTGAGTTATATGGACTAGTAGAGTTTTCGGTTATATTATCATGTAGCAATTGGTTAACTTGTCTATTTATTTCTTCAATATGTGTATGGGGCAGTCTATAGTTTTTGATATACGTCGGTGTATTATCCGTGACGTGTATATTTTGTTTGTAAAAGTTATTTGCAGTAAGAGTATCATTTTCTAGGTGAAAAATATGCTGGTAATTTTTGATAATTTCTAATATTGATTTTTGATCTTTTGAGTTCAAGTGGTTTAGTTTAATATATTTTAATAACTCTTGATATCTTTGTTTTCCTCTGTTGTTTTTATTTGTTGAAATGTTATTTCTATTCATTTTGTATTTAGTTAATGGTTCTGTTTCTACTTTAAATTTTTGAATTATCACGTCCTCTTCGTTAGTGTTTAGTAGCTTTATATGTTTGATGCCTTCCGTTGGCATTATTGTGCTACCTATATATACTCCTGGTGTGATTTCTTTGTTAATTACTACGCTATCTTCTTCGATGGTAAAGTCGACTGGGCATATGTATTCACACCGTGCGGGTATCGTTAACTTATGTATTTCGCAATTTGTACTTATTGGCATAGTATATTCTTCATCGTCGACATTAATCGTTATCGTATAGGTTTTGTTGAGAATATGTTTATATAAAACACCTCCCAATATTCATTAATGTAGAAAAACATGTATATCTAGTATGTCATGAAAATTAAAAAGGAAAAGAACCATTCGCACTCGTTCTTCTCACGCTGGTTTTTCTCAGTCGTTGTCGTGTGCGGACGTGTCTTTCCTTCTTGCTGTAGTCGCCATGTTTTCCGCATATTTCACATATTATTTTAGTGAATAAAGATTTTTGTTCTTCTTGTAAAACTACGAAACGATTTTTTCTAACAGGTTATGGGCCCAGAGTCGCGACTGCCTTATCGTAAATTTCATTAATAACATTTTTTTTACTGCATGACTGACGATAAAAACTTCAAAGCCGAACAAGAGATATTTATCGAAAAATTATTTACTGAACATTCGAGTGGCTCTGGTGAATTGCGTGTGCAAGCCAAAAGTGTTTTTCCGGACATTCCGACACAGGCTGAGTCGACAATCGCAAACGATATGGCGGAAACGAAGACGTATCACATACATAGATTCAACGGATCCAATTTTCAATTGTGGAGACGTCAAATGGAAATTTTCATGGCTGAAAATAAAATGAAGCCCTACATTTTAGGCACATTAGTCCGTACTGCAGAGAATGCCGCTGCTTGGGAAGAAAAGGACGCTGAGGCACAGGCCTTCCTCATGCGTGGCCTTGAGTTAGAACAGCTGAAGTACATGTCGGACTGCACTACCTCTTCTCAAATGTGGGCAAGACTCCAAACTGTTCATGCGGAGAAAAGCGACCAGTCTGTGCAAGTTCTGCTTGATCGTTTCATAAATGCAAAAATGAACAGCGATGAAAACATAAGCGACTACGTGGCAAGAGTGACGTCACTAGCTCACCGACTAAAGGAGATGGAACTAGAACAGCAAACTCCAGTGGTAATTGCTAAAATTATGGGAAGTCTTCCTGCTAAATACGATCATGTGAGAACGGCCTGGTATGCAGTTTCCAAGGGCGATCAGACAATCGAAAGATTAACGGATCATTTGATAAACGAAGAGTCACTTTTAACATCACGTTCGAATGAAGAGCACAACCAAAGTTCAGAAGCGTTCCAAGCAAGAGGATATAAAAAATTCAACTACCAACACAAAGTCACTACGGGGAACAACCAAAGAAAAAGCAGCACACAAAAAGGCAACTGCAACTATTGTGGGATAGCTGGTCATTGGGCGAGAGAATGTAGGAAGAAATCACGCGACCAGCAGAATCGAAACAACACACAATCTAACGCCGCTCAAGGGTTACTTTTACAAAGCCGAAATCGGCAGCGAATACAAGCAGAGAAAGATACTAACGGAGGATACTATCTACTCAACGTGGAGACACAACATCAGAAGTACATACACCCAGATGATGCGTGGTACGCCGATTCAGGTGCGACAGAGCACATGAGTTTTCGTAAGGAATGGTTTAAAAATTTGAAGCTTTTTCCTGAGCGAAGCTATACTGTACGAGTAGGAGATGGAGCATTGATCGATGCCAGAGGGAGAGGCAATATTGATGTTCAAATAAACACAAACGGTGAAAGATATATACATACAATCGTCGATGTATTGTTTGTACCAGAAATAAAGAAAAATCTCTTGTCCATCGCAAAATCAACTGAAAGAGGAATAACAGTCATTTTCGAGCGCGGTGGAAAACGTGTAGTGTTCGAAAAAAATCATAATTTTGTACTAGATGGTGAAAAACATGACAGTCTATACAAATTAAATCTAGTTACCATTCGCGGCGGTGCTGAGGCTAATATTGCGAACTCGGAATCCATAAAAGTGTGGCACGAAAGACTAGGACACGTAAATTACAAGACTTTAAGACAAATGCGAGATAGTGAATCGGTCGACGGCTTACGATTCGATCCAAAGGGAAATGACATTTTTTGCGTGGGATGCGTATATGGCAAACAACATAGAAATTCATTCCCGAAATCCGGGGCAAGAAGAGCTGTCAAACCAGGTGATGTTTTTCATGCTGATTTGTGTGAGAAATCAGACGTTCTACAAAATCTAAAGCAGATTATAGTAGATGTACGAGCTGATGGACGAAACGTCAGAAAATTGCGGACGGATGGAGGCAAGGAGTTTTGTAGCGCAGCAGTTACTAGGCTATTGTTAGCTAATGGGATAAAGCATGAAGTCACAACTCCACGAGCACCTGAGCAAAATGGGTACATCGAGCGCCAAAATAGGACAATAATTGAGCCAGCAAAAGCAATGTTACATACACGAGATTTACCTCGACATTTGTGGGCTGAAGCAGTAAATTCAGCAGTTTATCTCAAAAACCGTACGGCATCTGAGACCCTTCAGGGTTTGACACCCTTCCAGAATTGGTTTGGAGAAAAACCATCAGTGAAACATCTAAAAATTTTCGGCTGTGACTGTTATGTACATGTCCCAAAAGATCAGCGAACAAAGTGGGATGTTAACTCGGTGAAATGTATCATGGTTGGATACAGCGAAGGAAACAAGGCATACAGAGTGTTCGATCCTCAAAAACGAAAGGTCTACGTGCGCAGAGATGTGATTTTTGACGAGAGTTTCGAACCGCAGATTGTGACGGAATCTCAAGGAATCTCAGTTCAAGCATCAACACAGCAAGAAATTACGCAGAATCCAGAGGATGCTGAAGAATCACCAACACCACAGGCAAGGTATAGGAATCCACGACTTCCTATTCCAAGGAGTCCATACCCAAGGCGATTGAAATTAAACGAAATAGACACAAGCGATGCAACAATTGCGGAAACTTTTATGGTAAATGCAGAACCAGTTAATATAGAAGAAGCTCTACAGAGTGATGATGCAGATAAATGGTTGGAAGCTATCGATACTGAGCTTCGATCACTTGCAGACAACGAGACCTGGTTACTTACTGAACGGCCGAAAAACATTAACGTCGTAACGAATAAATGGGTTTTCAAGAAGAAATTGAAAGCAAATGGACAAGTTGATAAATACAAGGCAAGGCTCGTAGCCAGAGGATGTTCACAGAAAGAGGGAATTGATTACACTGAGACCTTCGCACCAGTGGTCAAGTTTAGTTCAGTTCGCACTTTACTATCTATAGCAGCAGCTGAGAACTTAGGAGTTCACCAATTCGACGTGAAGACAGCATTCTTACATGGGGATCTGGAAGAGCAGATATACATGGAGCAGCCCAATGGTTTCAAAAAGGACAACAGAGTATGTCTATTAAAGAAAAGCCTGTATGGTCTTAAACAAGCTTCTCGACAATGGAACAGAAGAATTGCCAATTTTTTAATGAAGCGAGATTTCGAGCAATCTCAAGCAGACCCGTGTGTATTCATCAATAAAGATAAAACACTTTATATAGCGATTTATGTTGATGATGGGTTGATTATTGGAGAAAATGAAAGAGAGATGAAAGATCTTTTGAGTGAGCTCCACACTGAGTTCCAGATAACGCATTGTATCGCCGAATTTTTCGTTGGTCTTCAAATCGAAAGGAATCAAGGCAGTGGTAAATTGAAAATTCACCAAGAATCATACACCAAAGAAGTATTGAGACGATTTAACCATGAAAATTGTACACCTGTCTCTACTCCCGCCGATCCAGGAGTTAAATTTTCTAAGTTAACTGAATATTCCAAAGAGAGGAGTGAATTTCCATACAGACAAGCAATAGGATCACTTATGTACTTAATGATTGCAACGAGGCCCGATATCGCATTTATTGTTGGAGTTTTAAGCAGATATATGGAGAATCCTTCTTTGGAGCATTGGCAAGGAGTCAAACGAGTATTTAAGTATTTAAAAGCAACAAGCAATCACGGAATAAGTTTTGACATCGACTCACGAAATTGCGTTCTTACAGCATACAGTGATGCTGATTTTGCTGGTGACAGCGATACAAGGCGCAGTACTACTGGTTGGGTTTGTTTACTAAATTCAGGGCCTATAGCTTGGGGCTCAAAGAAGCAATCTGTCACCGCAACCTCAACAACTGAAGCGGAATTTGTAGCCTTGTGTACGGTGACAAAGGAGGTAGTTTGGCTGAGATATTTGTTAAATGATCTTCAACACCGGCAGTTACAGCCCACAGTATTGTATTGCGATAATCAACGAGCGATTACTATTGTTCAAATCCCGGAATCAATCAAAAGCACTAAACATATTGAAGTGCAATTCTTCTTTACGTGTGAAAAACAAGAAAAAGGCGAAATTAACGTAAGATATATTTCAACTCACGATCAGTTAGCTGATATACTGACAAAGGCATTAACCACAGATAAATTTGAAAAATTTGCATTGCGTTTTGGCATTAATTGAATTTTTATTAATGTAAATAATCTTTTTTGAATATTGTGAGTTGAGAGGGAGTGTTGAGAATATGTTTATATAAAACACCTCCCAATATTCATTAATGTAGAAAAACATGTATATCTAGTATGTCATGAAAATTAAAAAGGAAAAGAACCATTCGCACTCGTTCTTCTCACGCTGGTTTTTCTCAGTCGTTGTCGTGTGCGGACGTGTCTTTCCTTCTTGCTGTAGTCGCCATGTTTTCCGCATATTTGTAAAACTACGAAACGATTTTTTCTAACAGGTTTCATAGTCAATTTTTGCCAGTTTTTGTACAAAAAAGTCTCTTCCTAGTATTCCGTCCGTAAGGATGGGAAAGTTAGGTTCTACAATTTGGAAGGGGAAACGTATGTGTTTTTCGCCAATGCTTAAGTCTAGATTGGCAGTACCTATTGAATATATTTCCTGGTTTGTTATTCCAGAGAACTTGCATCGTTTATCTTCTTCTATATTTTCGTTTTCTGAAATTGCATTTATTTTGCATATTGATATATCAGCTCCTGTATCTATCAGTAGCTTCAAATTTTTTTTTGAATTCTCGCAATATAACGTTACGTAGTTTTTTAATTGTGTGTTTAGTAGGTAAATTTTTTCTTCCTGTATCCCGGGGTCAACTTTTATTATTCGTTGCTGCTGGCCTCCGGGCCGATTGCGTTTCCCTGCACTATGTTTATTCTGTTCTGTCTGTTACTTCCGTAGTTCCTGTTTGTTCCCCTGTTGTTTCTATTATTTGTGTTGGGGGTTGATATGTACTTCTGTTTACTTCAGGATACCTGTTATTGTAATTATTTCTATGGTTTATTTCTTCATATCTGGTTTATTTCTTCTATAGTTATTTCTGTAATTGTTGCTTTGGTTGTTGTTATGGCTTAGTACATTATTTCTTGTGCTAAAATTATTCCTATTATTCCGATTGCTATCTCTGTTATAACCGATATGGTTTTGATTAAAATTGTTATTTCTGTAATTGTTGTTGTAATTATTTGGTCTATTCCTAACGTTATAATTCAACCGCTGACCTATATTGTTTCTTTGGTTTACGTACATAATGTTTTCTGTAACATTGCTGCTTGACTCAAATTCAGTTGCAATTTGAATTGCTTCTATAAACGTATTAGGCTGTGCGGCAAAAATTGTGGGTTTAAGTGTTTCGATTAACCCATTCTTAAAGATGGTTAGTGCATATGAGTCGTTTGACTTCTGTATCGCACTTTTCTCTGCTTGAGATGGATTTTTGCCTAAACTACTTATTTGAATCTCACTTAATTCGTTAATGAGCTCAGATATTTTTTCACCAAATTTTTCAACTGTTCCGCGTTGACTTAATTGTGCTAACTGAGTATGAAGTTGCTGTGGACTTTTTTTGTTTTTAAATCTATTCCTGAGAATTTTTTCTAATTCATCATATGTTTTTATATCTAATGTTAAGAGATGAGTTTTAACTGCTGTTCCTAATTTCACATTTCTCGTAAAATTCAATAAATTGTTTTTTCCATCTTCATTAAGACTTTCGTTAATAAGACTAACTATTGTTAGAAATGCTTCTAGTTCTTTGGGGTTTCCCGTAAAGGTTGGTATGGATTTCAACGCTAATTCAATATTGAAATTACTCATTTTGCTGTCTACTGAACTTTCTAATTTTTCTAATAGTAGTTCTTTTGCCTCTTTATATTTTTTTATCAAAGTTTCTAGTAATTCTTGACTACTGTCTGTGTTAATTGCTTCTTTTTGGATTTCTTCTATTATTTCTAATTTTTCCTGAATATAATCTCTTCTGTAAGTTCTATTCGGGGTTTTCTTTAAGTTGACTATTATTTTCGTAAGAATGTTAATATTTTCTTCCATTTATAAGGACCATATGAAATCTTCCTACTTCCTATTTGTATTCTTGCAATTGTACATATTGTAAATATTCAAATTAATGCCAATAATTGTACACCTGTACACATTTAAATTGTAATTTTAAAATTTGTTTCACTACTAGGTCATAGGTGTCGCTTGTGACGCCTAGTGCAACCAAGTGCAACTGTCAAAATTGAAAGTACTTAGTGTTTTTATGTATATGTCAAAAGTTTTCTAAGCAGGAAAACATGTGTTTTGTGTTTTTAATTTTGAAATTGTATATGAAATTCATGTTATAATTTTGAATTGTATATTGAATTCATGTTAAGTTCTAATTCATTTTCTTAATACATTGAAATTGCGTTCGCAGCTGTTCGATTCTATATACATTTGCTGTTGGACTTCCCAAGGTGGTGGATTGTCTTCGTCTAAAGCTAATCGTTTGAGCGCTGCGATTTCTTCCTGTAATTCCTTTATTTGTCTGTTGTCGTGTGTTTTTTGTGTCGTGCTCGATCTTGATGTGTGTGGTTGGTGATCTTCTGCTGTTGTCGGCTCGTTTTTTGTTTCTGTGTCGCGGTGTTTTATTTGCTGCTTCAGATCATCAATTTGTTGGTACATCTGGGTTTGCTTTTCCCATGTTGGAGGGTTTTCGACGTCGGTCGCAATGTGTTTTAGGGCTGCAATTTTTTTTCAAAGATAGACAAGGCTGCCGCCGCGTTTTTTTTTGTGTCTACTTTAGGTATTGCTGTCCTCAGCGCTTCTTCTTTTCTGGCCTGTAGGATTCTTGGATGGATCCTTGGTTGTGGTCCACCAACCTTCGGTAGACCAAATTCTTTTGGAGGCAGGATCGCCATGAAAAGTAACGGTACCGGATGATTCTCTTCTTGTTCCTAGGTCAGATCGAGGACCGAACAACCTAATTTATTTAATTTTTTCAATTCTTCAATCCTTCAACTTTAACTTCAATTTTTACTATTTCAAATTCACTCGTCGCTTTTGCGTGGCGAATTTAGCCGCCCCTTTAGCATTAGCTCAGAGTGATTTGATGCAAGAAAAATAAAATGAAAAATATATTTTAGTTTCTCTGTGTCTTTATGGTCGCCTATTCAAGCATGGCTTACCAAGTCAGACTCTGTTTTATTGCATCATTGTTCTCCTATATATATCATACATTTCTTGTAAATCGATTTAGTGTATGGATCGGTTTTGAATTCAAAAAATAATTAATCATTTAATTGTTGTTCGTCTTGACCGCTTGGTGGTCAGTTGTCGCTGCTATCAATCGTGAGCAAAAAAAGATGGCTGACAGTGTTTGTTTTGACATTTGTCAGTTTCGGTTTTTAGTTGTACACAACAATAATTACATTTTGATGTGACCTACATACATATACTTAATACTAAACACTATCTTAATTCTAAAGCTACTGAAATTCGGACTTGGTGGATCTTTGCTTAGCTGGCTGACTTCTTACCTTGGAAATCGAACTCAGCTGGTAAAATTTCAAGGACTTTTATCGAAAAATATTTCTGCTACGGCTGGTGTACCACAAGGTAGCCATCTTGGCCCACTTCTCGTTTATATATTTATTTCTGACCTATCTGACGTCCTATCAAATATAGCTCATCTACTTTATGCCGACGATCTCAAAGTCTATCATATCATTAAATCTAAATCCGATGCATTCTTTCTCCAATCCAAACTTGATTCACTTGATCATTGGTGCAATGAAAACAAGCTCTCTCTCAACATTGCTAAGTGCCAAGTTATAAGTTTCTCCCGAAAATGCACCGTCTCACATAACACATACTTCCTCGGGAATAATTTGTTAGCTCGAGTTGATAACGTTGTCGACCTTGGTGTTGTCTTGGATGAGCGACTCCGCTTCACCTTGCATTACGATAAAATACTTTCCCGTGCAAACAAACAGCTAGGCTTCATCAAAAGACGTGCCAAAGAATTTCGTAACCTGTGGGTCACAAGATCCTTATACATCTCACTTGTACGCCCCATTCTCGAATATGCTTCCATTTGCTGGAATCCGGCTTTTGAAACCCACAGTAGCAGACTCGAGTCCATACAAAAGCAATTCTTACTTTTCGCATTGAGAGAACTATACAGCCCTTACGATTTTAGTACCCTTCCTCCTTATGAGTTTCGACTGGGTCATCTAAACTTATTAACACTTGCATCTAGAAGAAAGATGCTTTCGGCCTGCTTCACATTCGACGTCATTATAGGCGTCATCAAAGTTGAATTCCTGAATAGCAAAATAGTTTTGAATAACCCTGTATGAAACACCAGGTTCTCTCGTTTACTTAAGGAATATCCACACTCCACTACTTACGCAGCTAATGAGCCGATTAATAGATGCTGCAGGATATTCAATAGCATAAGTAATCTGTATTCTCCAACAGTCTCGAAATTATCCTTCAAATCCTCCCTCTTCCAAGCCATCCGCAACCCTTTATCCTAAGCTATATGTTCAATGTTTTATTTATTTGTTATTTATTAATTTGTTATTGATTTATCTTGTTAATTATATTATTTAATTTGTCGTTTTATTTCCATGTACTCATAATTTCCAATTCTGTTTTTTTTTACTGTTTATGTTACTTGTACCTTGCTTGGTTGATAAATAAAATAAAATAAAATAACACCTCAATGTCTTCTTCTCCTCAAGGATTTGCAACTTTTTCGCAGATAAGATCTAAGACGTTTTTAATCCAGCAAGTACTTCATCATCCTGTCATTCCCCAAGAGCAACTAGACCAATTTTCGCTGAGGCTATAACCATTTCCAGAGATGATATTTCTAAAGCTACCTTGGAGCTTGATAGTAAAACAGGCCCTGGACCTGATCTTCTTCCTCCAATGTTTCTTATTAAATGTGCCGCACAGTTAATCACTCCTCTTCAAATTATATTTAATACATCTCTTTCTTCTGGGTACTTTCCGTCGTATTGGAAATCCTATGTGACACCAATATTCAAAAATGGCGATAGAAGATCAATTCAAAATTATAGAGGTATTGCCATTTTATCAAGTATTCCTAAACTCTTCGAAAAAATCATATGTGCTAAACTATTCCCTCTGGTCGATTCTCGACTTAACGAACAGCAGCATGGTTTTAGGAAAGGACGTTCTACCACTACCAACCTAATGGTGCTGGTTTCCCATGTTCTATGTAAAATGGAGAAAGGTGATCAAATTGACGCAGTCTACACTGACTTTAGCAAAGCATTTGACCGTGTTGACCACTCCATTTTGATTTCCAAGCTACAGAAATTCGGAATTGCCGGATCTCTACTAAAATGGCTTAGCTCTTACCTCCACAACCGCTCACAACATGTGAAATTCCAAGGGCTTATTTCTAAAAAAAATTCATGTCAATTCAGGTGGACCTCAAGGTAGCCATCTTGGCCCTTTACTTTTTAATATTTTTATATCAGACTTGTCAGAGGTTTTATCTGATGTGCCTCATCCACTCTATGCGGACGACCTGAAAATTTATTATACTATAAAGTCGTCGTCAGATGCCAGCTTTTTTCAATTAAAACTAAATTCCCTCGAACATTGGTGCAGCGTGAATAACCTACCTCTCGACATCGCGAAATGTCATGTGATTAGCTTTTCTAGAAAAAGTACGCTCGTACATTATGCGTACCTTTTAAGCAATACGGCACTTAGTAGAGTGGACAATATTTTAGACCTCGGTGTGGTGCTGGATGAAAAGCTCCGCTTTAATTTTCATTATGACAAAATAATTTCTCAAGCAAGTAAACGACTTGGCTTCATTAAGCGACGTTCCAGGGAGTTTCAGAACCTTTGGGTTTCAAAATCACTATACACCGCGTTCGTTCGCCCTCTTCTTGAGTATGCTTGCATTATCTGGAACCCAGTTTTCGAAATTCACAGCCAGAGATTTGAATCTATTCAGAAGCAATTCTTGCTATTCGCTCTTAGAGTTCTTTACTATCCAAGTGATTTTAGCAATTTACCGTCGTATGAATTTCGCCTTAGACTTCTAAACTTATTATCTCTTGCATCCAGAAGATTCAGCTTATCTGCCTGCTTCAGTTTCGATGTCATTAGAGACGCTGTTAATGTCGACTATAATACAGGAAAGATTTGTGCTTAATCAGCCCTTGAGAGTCACTAGATCCCGACGAATGCTAGTTGAATATAAGCATAGCAGCGCATATGCTGATAATGAGCCAATTAACAGATGCTGCAAAAT
>CANBKX010000029.1:0-17368 GCA_947369275.1 Nemotelus nigrinus | reverse complement strand
AAATTATAATATTATTATTATCATTATTTTAGGTTAGTATCAGGGAAAAAAATGAGCGAAAAGAAGCTAGAAACAGATGAAGAAATTCTGGAAGCTTTATATGATTTGGCTTCTGAAAACGAAGATAATTTAGAGTGCGAGTCTGATGACTCTGATGAAGATAGTTGTGACAGTGACGATTGTCTGGAATATCTCGCGGAACCGGAAGAGGAGTCAGATGATTTCGATAGGATCATAGATGACATAATTAAAAATATTCAAGAATCTGAACAGGAGAATGTTGAGGATAGTAATATAAATCTCGAAGAAACCCCTGGAAGTAGCAAGAAAAGTGTACAAGGAAAAAGACGTAAAAACCAAGACATCAACAGAAAGAAAAAGAGCAAAACAGAAAAAATCTCACTTGATCATCCATGTGAAAAATTTCAAACCGATACAGATGAAGAGATAATTTCGTCAATTATAACATTTAGTGAAAACACTATAATTGGAAAAGATAAAAGCTTTGTTTGGTCTAAAGAACCTGTAGCTGCAGCTGGTAAAAAAAAACTCCATCAAGAAATATTGTCCACATTCGACCGGGTCCAATAGCAAATGTCAAAAATTCTTTGCGTCCTGTCAACTGCTTCAAAGAATTTTTTACTGAAGACATATTAGCAGAGATTTTGATGCATACAAATAGTGAAATTAATATTCAGCGAGAGAATTATAACGACAAATCTCATGGGAGCTTGGCAAATATGGAACAGGAAGAACTTGACGCCTTTCTTGGTTTATTGGTGTTATCAGCTACACTCAAAGATAATCATTTGTCAACAAATTTGATGTTTGATACTACTTTTTGTGGAGATAGGTACAAAGCAACCATGTCAGAGAGAAGATTCAGATTTATTCTGAATTGCCTGAGGTTTGATGATAAAGAGACGAGATCTGCAAGAAAAGAAATAACTAAACTAGCTCCAGTCTCTCCGATCTGGGAAAAGCTTCTAAAAAATTGTAGAACCAACTACAAACCTGGCAGCTACATAACTATTGACGAACAGCTTGTTGGGTTTAGAGGAAGATGTCCATTTCGAATGTACATTCCTTCTAAACCTAACAAGTATGGAATTAAAATTATCATGTCATGTGATAGCGAGACAAAGTACATGTTAGATGCTATGGTTTACCTTGGAAGAGGAAGTGTGCCTTCAAAAGTGGCTGCTGGTGAGTATAATGTGCTTGAACTGCTAAAAAATGTAAAAGGCAGCAACCGAAATCTCACAATAGACAATTGGTTTACGAGTGTGCCTCTCGTTCAACGCCTCCTTCACGAATATAAAATTACTACTGTTGGCACAATAAAAAAGAATAAACCACAATTGTCTCCTGATGCTACTGATATAAAATTTCAAAACCGCGCTGAATCCACTTCATTGTTTATGTTTCATAAGGATTTGACGGTCGTGTCATACAAGCCAACAAAAAAAAAAACTTGTACTGTTGGCGTCTAGTATGCATAGTACTAGTAGCATTGATGAGACTACAAAAAAACCGGAGATTGTTCACGTGTACAACAAAACAAAAGGAGGAGTCGATAGTTTCGACCAAATGTGCCAAAATATAAACCATGGAAGAAAAACCAAAAGGTGGCCTCTCTGTTTTTTTTTTAATATGATGAATATAGCTACAATAAATGCATATGTGATTTATACGCATAACTTGTGCAGCCATGGGCAAAAGCCACAATCAAGGATTAACTTCATGCTATCATTACACAAAGAGCTAACGGAAACATTTCAAAGAAAAAGGTTAACAGAAAATATAAATATGGGTCAGTTGCTGAAGCGATCCATTCGAAGGGCATTAGGCGAAACGCAAGAGACAAATATAGTCGGAGAAAACCAACAGGGGCCCAGAAAGTACTGCGAGCTATGCTCATATTCAAAACGCCGGTACACCAGCACTTACTGCAAATGTGGCATACCCATTTGCCGCGTACACGCAATAAAACGGTGCCCTCATTGTGTTTAAAAAATACTTTGTGAGTGCATAAACAATTTTTTGAATAGAAATAATAATAATTATATTTCTTTTAATTTCATATATACTACATTTATGGGCAGATAAATGTTGCTTTTCTCAAAAAAATATACTCTTTACAAGCAAAAAATCAAGTTTAATAATATTTATTTTATATATAAGTACCTACCAAAAATAATTAAGGTTTACTGTGTTTTCAATATCTATATTTTTTTTGGTTTAATGATAAAATAAAACATTACATTTCTTTTAATTCCATATATACTACATATATGAGCAGTTAAATGTTACTTTTCTAAAAAAAAAATACTGCTTAAAAACAAAAAATCAAGTTTAATTATATTTATTTTATATATAAGTACCTACCAAAAATAATTAAGGTTTATTGTGTTTTCAATATCTAAATAGTTTTTGTTTGTTTAATGATCAAATAAAACATTACATTTCTTTTAATTTCATATATATTACATTTATTGGCAGTCAAATGTTGCTTTTCTCAAAAAAATATACTGTTCAAAAACAAAAAATCAAGTTTGATTATATTTATTTTATGTATAAGTACTTACCAAAAATAATTAAGGTTTACTGTGTTTTCAATATCCATATAATTTTTTTTTTGTTTAATGATAAAATAAAACATTATATTTCTTTTAATTCCATATATACTACATTTATGAGCAGTTAAATGTTGCTTTTATAAAAAAAATACTGTTTAAAAACAAAAAATCAAGTTTAATCATATTCATTTTATATATAAGTACCCACCAAAAATAATTAAGGTTTACTGTGTTTTCAATATCTAAATAATTTTTTTTTGTTTAATGATCAAATAATACATTACATTTCTTTTAATTTCATATATACTACATTTATAATTTAATTTCATAATTTCATATATACTACATTTATAATTTCATATATACTACATTTTACATATATACTATATTTTTAAATGTTGCTTTCCTAAAAAATACTGTTTAAAAACAACAATCAAGTTTAATAATATTCATTTTATATATATAAGTACCTACCAAAAATAATTAAGATTAACTGTGTTTTTAATATCTATATAGTTTTTTATGTTTAATGATAAAATAAAATATGTAAATAATACTATTGTTACCTTCTTTTTAATAAAAAACAATTATATTTTAAAACATATCAGTTTCAAACATGGCAATTCTCAAGTGAGTAAAATTTACTCATATGTAGCAATAAGCATCCAAAAATTTACCGTACCATTCTAGGGTTAATCATCCCGCAAAAACAATTCCAATTTGATTCTGCTTTCGGAGGCTTATTCCGCAAAACGATCGAGTTTCCCGTATCAATTATTCTCTGCTTTGATAAGCTTTAGAGACGATATACGTTGTCTATGCGATTATAGACAAGAAGGGAACCGTGATCACAAATCAATAACCTTTATGAGTAAATTATTTCCATGGATATAAGTCGGAGATGTTAAAATTTGTCACAACGAGCGTAAATAACAATTAATGATTTCCAACTGCAAGTGGTCACACCAGTCAAGTATACACTGTGTGCTGGTGTCTGATGAGAATCAGTGCATGCTTTCGAAACCACTTTGTCAAATAAAATTTTCAAGATAAATAAAATTTTTTTCAATTTTAACCCTAGAATGGTACCGTGAGTAAATTTTACTCACATACGGGATATATTTTGCCGTACATCAGCCGGTTGGTCACCCTCGCTGCCATGGGACTAGTAGTGCTTCCCTCATTCAGTGCATAATCAATCTGCCGCGTCAATTATTGACTGTGTGATTTGATTCTTAGCACTTGTATCTATTTTAAATAATGGTGTGAGTAAATTTTACTCAGCAGTAGCATCCACGTATAATTTTTCAAGTGTCTGACTGTGCGATTTGAGTGCCGCGTCAATTGCCGACTGTGTGATTTGATTGAATAGATTTTATATAATTGTGTAAATAAATTTTACTCAGTAGTAGCATCCAAGTATATTTTTTGGTAAGTAATATTTAATTATATATACTGTATATATATATATATATATATATATATATATATATATATATATATATATATATATATATATATATATATATATATATATATACTGTATATATATATATATATATATATATATATATATATATATATATATATATATATATATATATATATATATATATATATATATACTGTATATATATATATATATATATATATATATATATATATATATATATATATATATATATATATATATATATACTGTATATATATATATATATATATATATATATATATATATATATATATATATATATATATATATATATATATATTTATATATATATATATATATATATATATATATATATATATATATATATATATATATATATATATATATATATATATATATATCTCTTTCAGCCAGTAGTTCGTTTGCGAGTTTGCTAGCGTTACGCTAACGGTAATTTCTTAATTATCTCGTAATTTCAATTCGTGCTTGAACAATTTTATAAATTAATGTTAATTTATGCATGTATATATATACATATATAATCATAAATATATATATATATATATATATATATATATATATATATATATATATATATATATATATATATATATATATATATATATATATATATATACATATAGATGGAGCTAAAGAAGTTTTACTTCAGTCGTGTGGTCTAAAGTACAAGTTTTTTTTTAAATCTAATACTTATTATACCTGTTATGTCTAATTATATATTATAGTATGATATAATTTACTGAATTATTATGTATTCTAAATTATAATATTATTATTATCATTATTTTAGGTTAGTATCAGGGAAAAAAATGAGCGAAAAGAAGCTAGAAACAGATGAAGAAATTCTGGAAGCTTTATATGATTTGGCTTCTGAAAACGAAGATAATTTAGAGTGCGAGTCTGATGACTCTGATGAAGATAGTTGTGACAGTGACGATTGTCTGGAATATCTCGCGGAACCGGAAGAGGAGTCAGATGATTTCGATAGGATCATAGATGACATAATTAAAAATATTCAAGAATCTGAACAGGAGAATGTTGAGGATAGTAATATAAATCTCGAAGAAACCCCTGGAAGTAGCAAGAAAAGTGTACAAGGAAAAAGACGTAAAAACCAAGACATCAACAGAAAGAAAAAGAGCAAAACAGAAAAAATCTCACTTGATCATCCATGTGAAAAATTTCAAACCGATACAGATGAAGAGATAATTTCGTCAATTATAACATTTAGTGAAAACACTATAATTGGAAAAGATAAAAGCTTTGTTTGGTCTAAAGAACCTGTAGCTGCAGCTGGTAAAAAAAAACTCCATCAAGAAATATTGTCCACATTCGACCGGGTCCAATAGCAAATGTCAAAAATTCTTTGCGTCCTGTCAACTGCTTCAAAGAATTTTTTACTGAAGACATATTAGCAGAGATTTTGATGCATACAAATAGTGAAATTAATATTCAGCGAGAGAATTATAACGACAAATCTCATGGGAGCTTGGCAAATATGGAACAGGAAGAACTTGACGCCTTTCTTGGTTTATTGGTGTTATCAGCTACACTCAAAGATAATCATTTGTCAACAAATTTGATGTTTGATACTACTTTTTGTGGAGATAGGTACAAAGCAACCATGTCAGAGAGAAGATTCAGATTTATTCTGAATTGCGTGAGGTTTGATGATAAAGAGACGAGATCTGCAAGAAAAGAAATAACTAAACTAGCTCCAGTCTCTTCGATCTGGGAAAAGCTTCTAAAAAATTGTAGAACCAACTACAAACCTGGCAGCTACATAACTATTGACGAACAGCTTGTTGGGTTTAGAGGAAGATGTCCATTTCGAATGTACATTCCTTCTAAACCTAACAAGTATGGAATTAAAATTATCATGTCATGTGATAGCGAGACAAAGTACATGTTAGATGCTATGGTTTACCTTGAAAGAGGAAGTGTGCCTTCAAAAGTGGCTGCTGGTGAGTATTATGTACTTGAACTGCTAAAAAATGTAAAAGGCAGCAACCGAAATCTCACAATAGACAATTGGTTTACGAGTGTGCCTCTCGTTCAACGTCTCCTTCACGAATATAAAATTACTACTGTTGGCACAATAAAAAAGAATAAACCACAATTGCCTCCTGATGCTACTGATATAAAATTTCAAAACCGCGCTGAATCCACTTCATTGTTTATGTTTCATAAGGATTTGACGGTCGTGTCATACAAGCCAACAAAAAAAAAACTTGTACTGTTGGCGTCTAGTATGCATAGTACTAGTAGCATTGATGAGACTACAAAAACACCGGAGATTGTCCACGTGTACAACAAAACAAAAGGAGGAGTCGATAGTTTCGACCAAATGTGCCAAAATATGAACCATGGAAGAAAAACCAAAAGGTGGCCTCTCTGTTTTTTTTTTAATATGATGAATATAGCTACAATAAATGCATATGTGATTTATACGCATAACTTGTGCAGCCATGGGCAAAAGCCACAATCAAGGATTAACTTCATGCTATCATTACACAAAGAGCTAACGGAAACATTTCAAAGAAAAAGGTTAACAGAAAATATAAATATGGGTCAGTTGCTGAAGCGATCCATTCGAAGGGCATTAGGCGAAACGCAAGAGACAAATATAGTCGGAGAAAACCAACAGGCAGTGGCGTGCATAAGCTCTTCACGTAGGGTAGGCAGTTACATACTCTTAGAAGTAAACATTGCAGCCAAACGAAAAATCAGGAATCAATTGAAAATATTTTTTTATTATAGGTTAGTCTAACTTAATGTTTAATAAACAAAGAAAGTTTAAAGTCTAGCGGCTTTACTATTTTCGCCTGCTGGCTCTTTTGGTTTTATTTTTATTATATTTTTTGCCACAATGTTTATTCCTTACACGCTAATGATATTACCTAGCCTGTACAGCAGCTTCGTCAATTTTTCATGTATATTAATTTCTTTCCGGATGTTGATATTTCGAATGTAATCTGCCTTCTTCTTCAATGTCTATCGGTATTGGAGAAATCTACATATTCAGTGTCATTCCACACATTTTTTGTACTGGCGAATATGATACATGGTAAACAAAAAAAACCACTTAATGCGCTTTCAGCCAAATAAATTTGGCAAGCGATGGGTAGCATTCCCTTTTTGTAAGTTAAATTTAAGTCTTGTGTCATTTTGTCTGCTGAGATAATTTTTTGGCAAACATTGAATTTTCCTATAGAAATTCTGTCTCGAGAAAAAATGTGTAACTTTTTTATTTTTAATCAAGAATATTATAATTTTTAAAATTTTCTATCTGAGACACTAACATACAAAAATAACACTTAGATTTGACATCAAAGTTATATATTTATACACGTACAACTATTTGTTCTGGCAACTCCCCTGCATAGTAAAAACTCAACTATTGCCCAATGCCTTGTTTGCCCGAGCCTGTGCACCGTCGTGCACTTGTGATGTATACCTGCAAGCTACTTCCCCTTGCACAGCGAGCATTGACGTCATGCAGCGGCGTATCGTATCATTTCTCATTCATGAAGGCAGGCATGCCTTTGGCTGATATAAAATCTTCCACATACTGTTGAAGCTGAGAGCAGTTGGCCGTAGTGTATCGATACGAAATTCATTTGAAGGTGTTCGTAAGGTAAAGGCACTGAGGTTGCATGCCTTTCAACGCTCATATTTGGTTTTTTTTTACTTACTTTGCTTGACTATGCATGCGAAATCGGAAATGAGGAAATTAGAGTATGAAATATAGGTAGTTGCCAGATGCGTGTAATTAATATCGATTTATTTTTCAATTTTAAATCAAATTTTTTGAATTGTAGATAGATATATATTAGTAAAATAAATATAAAGAAACAGATAAGCAACACAGCAGGGTAGGCAGTGCTTTTGTGCCTATATGAAATGCACGCCCCTGCCAACAGGGGCCCAGAAAGTACTGCGAGCTATGCTCATATTCAAAACGCCGGTACACCAGCACTTACTGCAAATGTGGCATACCCATTTGCCGCGTACACGCAATAAAACGGTGCCCTCATTGTGTTTAAAAAATACTTTGTGAGTGCATAAACAATTTTTTGAATAGAAATAATAATAATTATATTTCTTTTAATTTCATATATACTACATTTATGGGCAGATAAATGTTGCTTTTCTCAAAAAAATATACTCTTTACAAGCAAAAAATCAAGTTTAATAATATTTATTTTATATATAAGTACCTACCAAAAATAATTAAGGTTTACTGTGTTTTCAATATCTATATTTTTTTTGGTTTAATGATAAAATAAAACATTACATTTCTTTTAATTCCATATATACTACATATATGAGCAGTTAAATGTTACTTTTCTAAAAAAAAAATACTGCTTAAAAACAAAAAATCAAGTTTAATTATATTTATTTTATATATAAGTACCTACCAAAAATAATTAAGGTTTATTGTGTTTTCAATATCTAAATAGTTTTTGTTTGTTTAATGATCAAATAAAACATTACATTTCTTTTAATTTCATATATATTACATTTATTGGCAGTCAAATGTTGCTTTTCTCAAAAAAATATACTGTTCAAAAACAAAAAATCAAGTTTGATTATATTTATTTTATGTATAAGTACTTACCAAAAATAATTAAGGTTTACTGTGTTTTCAATATCCATATAATTTTTTTTTTGTTTAATGATAAAATAAAACATTATATTTCTTTTAATTCCATATATACTACATTTATGAGCAGTTAAATGTTGCTTTTATAAAAAAAATACTGTTTAAAAACAAAAAATCAAGTTTAATCATATTCATTTTATATATAAGTACCCACCAAAAATAATTAAGGTTTACTGTGTTTTCAATATCTAAATAATTTTTTTTTGTTTAATGATCAAATACTACATTACATTTCTTTTAATTTCATATATACTACATTTATAATTTAATTTCATATGTACTACATTTATAATTTCATATATACTACATTTTACATATATACTACATTTTTAAATGTTGCTTTCCTAAAAAATACTGTTTAAAAACAACAATCAAGTTTAATAATATTCATTTTATATATATAAGTACCTACCAAAAATAATTAAGATTAACTGTGTTTTTAATATCTATATAGTTTTTTATGTTTAATGATAAAATAAAACATGTAAATAATACTATTGTTATCTTCTTTTTAATAAAAAACAATTATATTTTAAAGCATAGCAGTTTCAAACATGGCAATTCTCAAGTGAGTAAAATTTACTCATATGTAGCAATAAGCATCCAAAAATTTACCGTACCATTCTAGGGTTAATCATCCCGCAAAAACAATTCCAATTTGATTCTGCTTTCGGAGGCTTATTCCGCAAAACGATCGAGTTTCCCGTATCAATTATTCTCTGCTTTGATAAGCTTTAGAGACGATATACGTTGTCTATGCGATTATAGACAAGAAGGGAACCGTGATCACAAATCAATAACCTTTATGAGTAAATTATTTCCATGGATCTAAGTCGGAGATGTTAATATTTGTCACAACCAGCGTAAATAACAATTAATGATTTCCAACTGCAAGTGGTCACACCAGTCAAGTATGCACTGTGTGCTGGTGTCTGATGAGAATCAGTGCATGCTTTCGAAACCACTTTGTCAAATAAAATTTTCAAGATAAATAAAATGTTTTTCAATTTTAATCATCCCGCAAAAACAATTCCAAAAGAGAATGGTCTATAAATAGAATGAGGAATGGCTACCAATTAATATAGGTATATATTCAACCCGAAAGTGCAACGCCCCGAGTAGAGACTAAAATTGAATTAGTTCAGCAGATTAGGCAAATTGGTTTGCCGATTCATGAATGGATTAACGATTAGCTATTGTAGGGACTAGTACGAAAGTGTGATTTTCCAATGATTCTCATTGAAAGCTATTTCGAGTTGTGGCCTAGAGATCCTAAACCGTCAGCAACAAGGACAGTTGGACAAAAAGGGAGAAATCCTTTTCAGAGGATTTATTAACAACATTCGGTAGAAATAAAAATGTTGATTCACCTCCTCAGACAGAACCAGAAAACAAGTGTTAACCTTCCAGAGCGTCAATGTATCTCAGAATAAACTTAAGCATTCTAAAGGTAGAATAGGGGTTACCCTTTCGGGGACTCGAAAGCAGTTTAATTAATTACAACGAAGACGTAAATGCCTAAGAAATGAAGGTCAGGTTTAAATAGCCTTAACACAGTAAAAGGTTCATAGGTCTCAAGAAGTTTTTAAGTGAGTGATAACGCAGTATGATTAATTTAGTGCTTTTGAAGTGAACGGATGGTGGTTTCCTAAGATAGTGATACTATTGAGTAATATCCTTAGCGTGAAAAACACCTACGGTGCGACCATTCATATCGGACAGTTGATAATATGCTCCACCAATTTTCTTTAGCACTTTACTTTGAATAAACTTATGATCCAGTTTTGCATTATAGTGAGCAGCCGCATCACTGTGTCGAAAGTTTCGACGAAATACAATATCTCCGGGCTGATATGAAATATGCCGAGAGCGAAGATTATATCCCTTAACGTTTCGTTCCTGAGCTTTCAGTGTGCGTTGCCGCATTTCCTGACGAATGATGTCAAGGTAATCAGGACGTTCGGGCAAACCAGAAGGGTCGTCTAACCTTTGGATATTTCGTAAAAGATCATAAGTCTTGCCATTCGTAATCATATGTTGACCGAAGACAGCAAAGTAACACACACACAACCGCTTTTGCAGTAAACTTGCGCAAAGGTTCAACAAACGGGAATCGTGATAAGTGATCCAAAATTACAAGTGCTCCTATGTTACCAGTTTTGGATCTCGGATACGGACCTATAATGTCCACATACAAACGCTGGAATATGCGCTCGGGACCGGACTGTGATATCATTGGCGGTCGAAGGGTATGTGAAGGGGCCTTGGTGGTTTTGCAAATTTCACACGATCCTACATAATCTTTAACCTGTGATGCCATTTTGGGCCAATAAAACTACTGCCGCAATCGGTTAAGGGTTTTAGCTATTCCTCCATGAGCACTCTAGGGAGGATCGTGGGCTTTTTCCACCACGTCATTTGTCAATCCTGCCGGTACCCACAACTTCCATCCCATTTGATCCTGAAGTTCGTTACCGGTCGCATACTCATTTCGTTTGTATACGAATCCGTCCATGACTTTTAGGTCAGGCCATAGATTTTGATCAGTTTGTATTTTGGTAACTAAGTCTTTGTATGAATCACTTCCGAAATGTGAAGATTCCAAATCTATGATTATTGGAGTCTCATTTGGATCGGATGGGCTCAACGAATCTACACAGAACAAGCGTGATAAAGAGTCAGGCACTATGTTTTGGCTTCCTTTCCGATGAATGATGGTAAATTTGAAGCCTTGAAGCTTCAAAGCCCATCGAGCTAATCTGCCATGCAGATCTGGCTGGTTCATCAGCCATTTTAAAGACGCATGATCAGTAATGACTTCGAACTCGTGACCTTCCACATATGCTCTGAACTTCTTTATTGCCAACACCGCAGCCAAACATTCTTGCTCTGTTACAGTATAATTTCGCTGAGCAGGGTTCAACTTGTGTGACACATATGCAATGGGTGCTTCATCTTCTTCTTTGGTTCTTTGCACTAGCACGGACCCAACTCCATGTTGACTTGCGTCACATTGAATGGAGAATGGTTTTGTAAAGTCCGGGCTATGCAAGACGGGAGCAGAAGCGAGGCTCTGTTTCAACTGATTGAAAGCACTTAACCTCTCATCATTCCACACAAATTCACTCCTTTTTGAGAGCATGTCTGTCAACGGAGTGGACAATGACGCGTATTCTTTGACGAATCGTCGATACCACCCACACACTCCAAGAAATCTTCGCAATTGTTTGGTTGTGGTTGGAAGGGGAAGTTTCAAAATTGACTTCACTTTGTCCGGGTCCGTCTTGATTGTGCCGCTGCCAACTATATGGCCCAAGTATTTAACCTCTTTGAGAAGGAATTTACTTTTTTCTACGTTAATAGTGAGGCCTGCCTGTCGGAATTGGTAAGCAACCTCATGAAGTACTTTAAGGTGTTCATCAAAGCCTTCAGTAATAATCAACAAATCATCCAAATATACAAACACCTGATGTTTTAGATGAGCCGGAATTACCACATCCATCAGTCGAGACATCGTTTGAGGTGCGTTACACAACCCAAACGGCATCACGACGAAATTGTACAGTGGACGACCTGGCACGGTGAAGGCAGTCTTGTCCTTAGCGTTTTCTTCCAAAGGAATTTGCCAAAAAGCATCCTTTAGATCAAGGCTAGTTATAAACGTGGCCTTCGGAAGCCTACTCAAAATTCAATCTATCAGTAGAAGAGGATAGGCGTCCTTCACCGTGACAGAGTTCACCTTCCGTGCATCCAAACATAGGTGCACCTTTGATGGTTTAACCACAAGGGTTACAGGTGAAGACCAAGCGCTTTTAGATTCCTCTATTACTCCCAATGACAACATACGATCCACTTCTTTATATAGCAATTTCTTGACAGCAGGTGACACAGAGAAATGCCGTTGTTTAATTGGCTTCTGGATACCAGTATCGATGTCATGCTTTATGAGAGTTGTTTTTCCCAATCCCTCTACAGCGAATGATGGAAAACAAGCCACCACTGCTTTAAGGGGGGAGATACATGTAACTGCTAAAACAAAAACGATTTTTTTTTATTGCATCAAAGTGTTCGAAATACTCTTAAAATATACCAAAAAAAGTTTTGAAGCGATATTCGTGTTAGTTCTCGAGTTATAGCCAGTTATAGACAGCGCGGCGTTCCCCAGGTCGGTGGAGCTTTAGAACTTTAAACGCGCTTTTCTCAAAGTAGTACTTTTTCAATTTCCGTACAAGATATCTCAAAAAATATTGAACCTATTAGGCTAAAATTTATATCACATGTACAAAAGAGTATTATCTCATCGTTGAACCTACATTTTCTTGTAATTTCGGAAAAATAATTAGTTTACCAATGTTTAAAACGTGATTTTTTTGAAAAAAATCGATTTTTTTTTTTAATCTAATATTAATGTAAAAATTTGGTTTTTTTTTCTAAATTTTATTGGTTCACCTAGGAATTATAGATCTCATTAGCATATTTTTTTTTCTCTGAACGTTGCAAGTTTCTCGGAAAAGGCGTTAAGTTGTACGAGGCTGTTTTTGATGTGTTTTTTTCATTTGCTCGCATCGCCTCCATTTTGTGTTGAAAAGTTATTAAAAAATATTTTCATTTACTATAAGATATGTACTTTGAGGATTTAATATTAAAAATTTTCTGAATAAACAATATATATATTTTAAGTCAATCTAAAATTAGCAATTTCTTTTCCATTTTACATGTATTTCCCCCCTTAAGTCTTCGACACTGTTCTGGTGTTAGAGAATGAGAATTGTCAGATAGAGTATCAAGGCCTGATAGTGAATGTATTTGTTGAGGAGACGCAAACAGGTCTGAGGCCAAGGCAAAGTACGGACAAAGTCCACTCCCAAATATAGATTTTGACTGAGAGTTGGAATGATCCATATATTCAACTTTTTAGTGAGACCTCGGAATGTGATATCGGCTGACACGTGCCCAACAGCTTGGTGTTTTGTGCTGTCTGCAGTTTTCAACCCAAAGGAAGCCCTTTTCCATGGACACGAACTTCCTTCGAGGAAAGACTTCGCTAAGTCAGCCGCCATCACACTCACAGTTACTCCTGTGTCAATTAGCCCTGATGTTGGTTGGCCGAATAATAAAACCTGTGCGTATGGTCGAACATCTCTCGCAGGGACATTCGTTAACGAGGCACATCGCAGTTGAAAACGCCACAATCTAAGACGGGCGTAAAATTTCCTAATTCGTAATGTGGATCTTCTGAGCCTTGGTACTAACGGAAAAGTACTGATTGCGTCAGCTGCAAAAATTATCTGTTTAACGGTTAGATATTTTTTTAATCTAATATGAAATGGCAGAAATGCCAGAGGCGGATAATATGTGTTACTAGTAAAAATATTATTTTGAATTAATGGTTCAACAGGAGATGACTGTTGGAAATTCATGGAGCGGATTTTTGCACTGGAAGTATTTAACTGCTGGGACGCTGGAAGCGTTGAGAAGGTTTCGGGAGGCTCGAGGTCTTGTTGAGCGCTCCCTGTTTCCCGTTTTTTGCTTGGCAAGTGACACAATTTGGTTTGTATGAGTCAGGCTTGCCACACCCATAACAGAAAAATTTTCCTTTCTTCTAAGCAATCATCGAATCGATGTCTTGGCTGTCTGCAGTTCCAACATGTCGGTATCGAAGTGACGCTTGCCACTTCCGAATCCTCCATTCGTTGGTCTACTTCTTGCTGTTCGTAATCCACTTCAGATACTTGAGGTCGTGTATACGAAGGTCGAGATCTGCTTTTGAATTCCAGCTCCAAGTTTTCGATTCTTAAAATCGCGTGGCGAAGCATTCGCACTGAAGGCAGCTGCAAGTGCAAGACACCGCGTCTTAACTCAGGCAATATATTCCGCTTCAACATCTCCACCAGCTCTTCTTCCGGTATTGGTCGTTCCAGTCAGTACACCAGTCGTAAGATATGTGAGTGGAAATCATCGAAGGTTTCCCCTGCTTTATGTCGTCGATTTCGTATGAACTCTCTCAAATCCAGATCTGAAAATCGATCCCCAAATTGATCTCGCATGGATCTGGTCAAGTTTTCCCAGGTTACTCCTCTCCATGCTCGATGGTATCTCCAGTACCAATCTGCTGCCGGGCCTACAAATAACTGATATATGTGTTGACACAATAAAAGTGGAAGTCGAATAGCAGCTCTACATAGAGGACAACGCTCGTTTTCGAGCAACCATTGTTCCAAACAATGTAAGTGAAATTTATGAAAACAGCTAGTCTCAAAGGGAGGATTGGATTGAGAATATGATTGCCCACAAATAGAGCATTCTTCCTCAACTCCAACCTTCGACAGACTTTGTTCGCTGCGTATTATTGGCATATTGATGTTTGTTTTTGAAATTTGTTTGAATTTTTTTAACTTAATTTGAGTTTTGAATTTACTTTGAATTTTGAAATTTAATTTTTTTTTTTACCTCCTTCTTTCCACTCTCTCCATCACTCAATCAAAATGCACGGTCCGTGTGCATCAATTCTCCTCAATATATGTTAACTTCGTACTTCCCAGACAATAAAATATTGGTATAAGGGAAAGCACTTCATTATAAACTATCGTCTTCAGATGATATCGCCTGTTTCTTGTCGTCACGATTTATGCCCAGAGAAAAGTTTAGAAAAAACTCTGGTTGGCGTCTTCATTATCTTTGTAAAAGGAATGATCGTAGATTTTCCTTAAATTTAACCAAATTCGCTGAATTTCTTATATCCTCAGGTAAGGTGTTGTAATAAGCCAAAGACTGTTGCACTGGATCCATTTTCAAACGATCTGACCTAGCTTTTTTGATCGCAAGGTTATTCGCCGATCTTGTGGCTGTCTGAGTTATTTCTCCAACATTTCTTATAACATATGGCCATTTGAGTTTTTTGTTAAGTATCTTAAATATTAGCTTTCCTTGTTCAAGACACATTATTTGTTGTATGCTTAGCAGTCCTGTTTCACGATACACATGTAAGCTTGGAGTCAAAGTTGGCATTTTGTATATAGTCTTGATAGCCTTAGTGATTAGTCTTCCGATCAAATCGATGTTTTGTTTCGATGTTTGCTTCCACAAAACTGCTCCATAAGAGTTGTTCGACGAAATAAAAGCATTGAAAATATCAAGTTTGATGTTGAGAGATAAAAAATCATATTTTTTTAGGATTCCTATCATAGGCGCTACTTTAAGTCTGATGTTATTGATATGTTGTACCCAAGACATTTTCTCATCTAAAATTAGTCCTAAGTATCTAATTGACTTGACCTTTTCCAATTGTATTCCATTGATTTGTAATGACGGATTAATTTGCTGCTTGTTTTTTTGTTGGAATACTAAATATTTAGTCTTTTGGATGTTTATTATTAATTTACTTTGTTCGAGCCAATTTCAATATTTTCCTAGGTCATCATTTATATTTTGCTGGAGAATTAATTCGTTTTTACCGGAATACAGCAGTATTCCGGTGTCATCAGCAAATAAAACTATTTTTCCTAACAGATATATGTCCTGTACGCTGTTAATGTACGGTAAAAACAGTAATGGCCCAAGGATTGATCCTTGAGGAATGCCGATGTTTATAGTGCATTCCTGACTCTTATACATATTGTAAGTTGTAATAATACGCCTGTTGAACAGATAATCCTGTATTAACAGCTTGAAAATGTGATGGATTCCGTATATTTCAAGCCTCTGAAGCAGGATTTCGTGGTTAATGGTGCCAAAGGCCTTTTTCAGATCCACGAAGATTGCCGCTACATAGTCGCCCTTATCCAATCCATTGTTGATGAAATGTACTGCATCTAATGTCGCTGCTAGTGTACTACTGTTTTCTTGAAAGCCATATTGAATTGGCGTCAAAATGGAGTTAGTCTTAATAAATTGAAGCAATTTTTTTTGAATGACTCATTCAAATATTTTACTTAGGACACTTGTGACAGCTATTGGGCGATAATTTGATGGATCTGCTGGATCACCTCCTTTGAAGATTGGAGTGATTTTCGCCAGTTTAAGACAATCAGGGAATGTAACAGCTGCTAGGTGCTTATTTATTATTGTAGTTAGAAGCTCCAAAATATGATTTTTCAGAAATTTAATATCCTCCGATGTTATACTATCCAGACCAGGAGAAACCTTTGATTTAAGGTTGTCGATTATTTCAGATATTTCAACAGGACCCATGGGACACAAGTGAATTGAAGTGCACATATTAGGCTCAATATGAATACAATATGCAGTTGCTCGGTGACAAGTGTTCCAATGGTAGCGAAGAAGTTTAACTGCTGTGCTACTTCTTCGGGGTATGTAATGGATGTTCCATTTATAACAGTTCTTCTATGCACGTTGAAGATTTGTTCTGTTGTTTAGACAAAAGCTCATTTACTAGTTGCCAATATCTGGAGGTATTTCCGGCTGAAGCTTCAAACTTATTTCTGTAGAAACGTTTTTTGGCCTCCATGATAGCTCGATTCGATTCCTTCTTCATAGATAAATAGATCTGCTTCTTGGACGTGGAGTTTGGATCTGCTTTGTATTTTTTGTAAGCTGCTTTGTAATTTGAATTTTGAAATGACTTTTTAGTTTTGATGGAACTTTAGTTTTTAAGACGTATTTTAGTGTTGGATTAATGTGTGCTATCTT
>CANBKX010000028.1:0-11668 GCA_947369275.1 Nemotelus nigrinus | reverse complement strand
CACTCAGCAACACAAGCTTCTAAATGCGAAAGATATATGCTAAAGAGAAAAAAATGATTTTCCTAACTTTGCTGCTCAGTTTTAGATCAATAAATATTTTTATTGTTAAGTTCCTTCGAATACACATTTTTGAATAAGTGCAGATTATATAGAGAAGTAAAACTTGAACTAATTTTTATTCTGGCATTATAGCGTAGGAGTATGCATCAAACAGAGAGAGAGGGAGAGAAAGATGAAAATATTGAAGTATGTTCTGTACCATAAAATCTAAGCCATAAATTCCCATATAGCAAATTACATTCTGCATTTGTTGCTGTTTTATTAGAACACGTTTTATACTTAGATACTTTGCATTTATGAGCAAACCTGAGTTCTCTTCACCGGTATTTCAATGAATAGATATGCATTTTTAAAAACAAATTGCCACGCAAATTGATATCGATCTTTTCAATCAACCAAATCAAATAAGTAAATCGAATGTTGTATTGACGCAAATCATACTCAATGCTTCCTGTCTCTATTCAATAATATATAGTCGTTTTGTGGTCATGAAATCCCATTACCTAATTATATTAGCTGATATATTCATAAGCTATCCACATTAAGACGAAATTAATTCTATGTATCGCTGACATGTGAGAATGTGATATATTACGATATTGTTTCAGATTTACAATCTGAATTTTCAAAACCATAAACTATCGAGCCAATCGAAAGTTCGACGACTGAAATAGATAGTTTGAACGTTAACAAACTATCATTGACAACAGTCACGTTTCGGTCATCGTCACACAGCTTCATTTTCTTCGATACTGTTTGCCGCTTAAAGGCAGGTAATCTCCGTCATCCGATTTCAGGTGATCATTTTTCGAACATGGATCATAATACGTAAGTACTCAGATCTAGATGTATATGCATGTAGATGTACAAGTATTATGAGAAATGGGTGCTAATTATCGAAAACAATTCCATATGAAATGTCTAAGCCGTGTGTATACTTATATACTCGTTTAGATCTATGCGCACAGTATAAACACCGCATATTTATGAAACAGTAACATCACCCACAAATAGCATATAAGTTACGATCAAAGTATGAACCAGCACAAATTGGTGACTGTTTTGAAAAAAAAAAACCACATAAAAGCAACGGCCGACTAGATAAGTCGACAAATTCTGTTTCATTCAAGAGCTTGGCGTCGAATTCAGAGCTTAATAAAAAAAAACCAAGGCGGAAAAAAAACGAAATCGTCTAGGGCAAGAAAGGAAGCTGTGGCAATAAAGCCTACCCAAGGGAAGAGTTATGCAGAAGTCCTTCAGCATATTCGAGCAAGGGTAAGCCCAAGCAAAGTGGAGGCACCCGTTCACCAAATCAGGAAGACGGTAGATGGTTGGGTACTTTTGACACTCGCTAAGTGTGAAGACATCTCGAAATTCGGCGATACAATCCTCCAGGCAGCTGTAGGGGGTGTCGTAGAGATGAAAAGGCTCGTCTCCAAGGCCAAAATCGAGATACTCGACCTCGACAGTGTTACGACAGAAGAATACTTGCTGGCAATGGTACAAGACTACTTGAAGGATCGTCATTTGGTTTATGAAACGAAACAGGGAACTGTACGCAAAACAATTACAGCTGGAGCAACACAAGGGTCCATTTTTGGGCCACACCTGTGAAATATTGCGTATGATGGTCTCTTGTGCCTCGAAATGCCGGAAGGCGTCCTCTTGATGGGCTACACTTATGATGTAGCTACTGTCATCACATCTAGAAATCTTCACCTCGCCCATCAAGTAATGAGAAGGATTGAAGGCTGGATGAAAAGCCATTGTCTCCAGATAGCCGTCGCAAAAACTGAGATTGTCATGCTGACGTAGAGGAGGATATCAACCATTGTACCTATGATGGTTGGTTCTGAAATACTTGAGACCAGAAAATCGGCTGTCTTTTGGAGTTATGTTGGGCTCGAGGCTGGCTTATATAGAGCACATCCGAAAAGTATGCGATTGGGCGTTATTGGCTGTTATCTCGCTTGAGAGACTCATGGCAAACGTTTGTGGTCCTAGTGCAAGTAAACGTAAGCTCCTTATGACGGTAGCTCATTCAATGCTGCTGTATGGTATGGCGCGGATACATGGGCCACTGCGTTAAGGTTTGAAAAGTACCGGGTTAGGATGGCGAGCGTTCAGCGTAGGGGATTGCTTCGAATTGGGAGGAGCTACGGAACAGTTTCAGGAAACGCCGTGTTAGTGATAGCGGGAGTAATCCCAATTGATCTATTGGCGATTTCATTCATCTAGACCTCATAAATTTTTCCAAAGCTCAAATGATTTTTCCTAGACTCTCGAAATTTTTTCCAAAACTCCCGAGACTTTTCCAGAACCAATTATTTTTTTCTAAGCTTCCACTCCCAGAATTTCACCTGTAGTCCCCGGATTTTTTCTAAGCTCTCACGATTTGTTCCTAGACTTTCCACATTTTTTATTGAGCCCCCTTATTTTTGCTAGATCCCCGAGTATTTTACTTAGCTGCTATGATTTGTCCCCAAACTCTCAGAATTTTTTCCGAAGACTCCTGATTTTTTTTTTTAGACCCCATGAATGTTTTCTTAGCTCCCATGACCTTAAGAGTCTGGGAGACCAGAGTTTTCTAGAATCTTTTGATTTTATGTAGGTATGGGACCTATTAAGAATCCCAAAATTTTCGCTTCTTGTTTTTTTCTTGCTAAGCTCCCATAATTCTTTCCTATACTCTCGAGATTTTTTCGCGAATCTTCTGAATTTTTCTTAGCTTTCTTACGCTCCCGAGATGACTGTGGATCAGGCTTTCTGGCCACTTCTATTCTAGATAACAGCCGAGAGCAAGCCTTCCAGTTACTTCTCCTTCATCATTAGGACACTTCGCCGTTGAAATAGTGCACTTCTTAGCTTCAGAAGCAGAGATCGACTAGAGGAGTCAGACTTCTGTCCGACAATGGTGGGAAACATCAATGCTGCCGGGTCAATACAAAAATTCGTTATCTTAGGTACCAATCAGGAGCTCTTCTCTACCGAACCTATATGTCCAACTTAATGTCTACGAAACCAAGAGCGTTTGGACAATAAACCTTTTTTTAGCTATCGCCTCCCTGTGAACACTGCTTGCCTCAAGTCACTTCCTTTTAAACACAAATTTGAATCTGAAGACAAAGAATCATTCGCGTTGGCTTCCGCATTAATGATTCTTTTCTGGTCAAGTTGGCCTCGTTCCGCCTCCACTTCTTTGTTTAGCTGTCTCATACTTATTTAATTTCTCGAAATAATTGAAAAACCAGCTAAAACTTTTGGTTCATAAATACACACATAACTTTTATTGTCCTGATTTTACTATTTTTTTTTTTATTTTTACAGGTGAAACACCACTGCAAGAATTCTATCGACAGAAATCAATTTTCCTAACAGGAGCCACAGGTTTTTTTGGAAAAAGTATGATATCTAGAAAATAAATATGCTACTGTAAAACAATCATAGCAAAACGTATCATATACATACATATATTCATTTATAATATTAATTTTATCTAATATTTTATTTGCTTTCAAACAGTTATCATCGAGAAATTGATGCGTGTCACAGATACTGAGCACATCTATATATTGATCAGAAATAAAAAAGGGAAAGATGTGTATACACGACTTGAAGAAATATTCGATGATCCAGTATGTCGTGAGCTTTCAATATTATTTGTTCCTAAGCGGTTTGAATTGAATTATGAAAAAAACAATATTCCTAACAACACTTTTTATTATTAATAAATTTTTTTTTTTCGTAATTAATCGATTTCTAGGTATTCGATACGGTAAAGCGTTTGAAACCAAAATTTCAACATAAAATCTCCGTTATTAAAGGCGATTGTTCGTTGCCCGGTCTTGGAATTAATAACGAGGAACTAAAACTTTTACAACAAAATGTCGATATTGTTATACATGCTGCCGCGACAGTTCGTTTCGATGAAAAATTAAAAATTGCATTAGGAATTAATGTTTTCGGTACGAAAGAAATTATTGCCATGGCACGAGAATTTTTCAAATTGAAGGTAAGTGAAGCAGTATTATAAATCTAAACAATAAAAAAAGATACTTCCCGGACAAATACAGTGGTGTGTCGAACGATTTGGCTTAGAATAATGTGTTGCTATCAGCGACTTCCGTGAATTAGCTTTATTGGTTGTTTATTTAAAAAAGCAGAAAAATTAATCCAAAACGTTAGCTTATTACGTTTTCATCTATAGCGACAAACAGTTCATAGTAGAGATGTTCCAAATAGTCCAGTCAAATTAAATCACACAGAAATAAAAAACCTAAAACAACCTAATGTAACCTTAGTTAGGGTAGAATTAGGGTAGAATTGAAAAATCAAGTTTTCGAATTTCTCCCGCAGCCGCTGCCATTTTTAAAAAACAATTAATGAATTGTCGGACATGTCTCAGTTTTTTATTAAAGCATTTTAAAACTAGAGCGAGTTGTGAGCAATCTGAGATATTTTGAAATTTCTAGCACTGACTTTTCCAAAGATACTCTTTTAATAGAAAAGAAAATTGTATAAATTCGCTCTGGGATACTTTAGAAGTGCGGAGTGTAATTTTTTTTTAAGCAAAGGCGGACAGTCAATAAGCGAGGGTCTAGGAGGTTGCGACAATCAGATAGAGACATTAACTTGAAATGTACAAGTACAGTTACTGACATATATAAATATCGGAAGTTGAATTTAGAAAAAGAAAAATCAATTCAATTACTGCATACGAATATTAGGAGTATCGCGAAAAATTTCGATGAGTTTGTTTTAACGCTAAGTATAAGTATAAAATATATAAACCTTCATATCACCTGCATCTATCGTTCTCCAAGTCTTGAGCCTAACAACTTTACTGTCTCCTTAATTGATTTCCTAGGTAATTTTGAATATAATATAAATATATACGGAAATAAAATTACAACTACTGCACAAGAACACCTTAATATTCTAGGAAAATTTGGATTCAACAAGCACCTACTTGGGATCACACATAGACCACATTTTTTCCAAAGAGACTAGCAGTCTAAAATTTGAGACAACAATTCTCCAGTCTTGTATCACTCACCATTACTGCACTGCAGCAAAACTGACAAAAGAAAACAATTTCAATGAATAAAATTAAAAACTGGAATGAAATATGCCATATAACCAACCCGGATGAAGCTATAAAAATTATTTTTCAAGCATATTAAACCTTCTACTAAAAAAGTCTAAGTTAAAACAGAGTACTCCTTCAAGAGAAGATAAATTCTTAGGAAATCGTAGTTTCGATTCGCTTTAAAAATCGCCTTCCAAATATGTTAAAAAATCAGCCATTCAACTCTGAATTAAAGCACAGATATAAAATTTATAGGAATTTTTTAAATAAAACCATAAGTGTGGCAAAATCTAAATATTATTTGTCTGAGGTGCACAAACATAAAAGTGACCCGAAGAAACTATGGAAGACAATCAATGAAATAATCGCTAGGCGTAATGTAAAAGAGGGGCCTATATCCGAAATCCTTGCCAGATATGGGAATTTGTTAAAATCTATTTCAGATATTGCTAATGAATTTAACAACTTTTTTTTCGACGATTGTAGAAGATCTATGTGCCTCTACAGCCCCGACACATCAATACTCAAGTATTTCAGCCACTCAGCTGGAACCTTTTTCTTTCCCTGAAATAGCAAAAGATGAGATACTTTTTCACGTAAAATCCTTGAAAGACAGCAAATCTCCAGACGAAGACTCTGCTACATCGAAAGTGCTAAAGACAATTGCTCAAGATAAATTAACTCCTCTTCACCACATTTACAACATATGCCTACAAACCGGGCGGTTTCCAGGTAGCCTCAAAACAGCAATTGTCATCCTCATTTTCAAAGCGCTAGATAAGAAGTGTCTAAATAACTATAAGAAGTTGAAATAAACAGAAGTGGTTGGGCTTTGGTAACAAAGGGGATGAGCAATAAATTTGAAAATACTGCTATCATTATCTAAATTCGGGCTTCGAAACACTTCAACTCAACTCGAGTTTTAAGTTCGCTTTTACACAGCGCAGCTCATCTTGAGTTTTTAGAAGCCGAGTATGAAGCGTACAAGGCCGGGTACGCTAATTCGTGTACCATCAAATTTTGAATGTTTCGTTTTCGCTCTTTTTTCACTCACTTTAACACAACCTGCACAATTAACATTTTCCCGCGGACGTCCCATAAGACTGCGTGTGTTTTTCGCGACATTTTGTCCTATTACTGGGACGTCATCATTCTGAAGGACGGCCCGTACTTCAAGAAGGCATTGGCTATGCTATGCTTTTAGAGCAGCTATAGCATGGACATTGAATACACCCTAGGTGATGTTAAGAAACCGTTTTTTTGAGTTCTTTTAAAACAGTCAACTGCACCAATTGTAATAGAGATCATGCACACACACAGAGCACAGAGCACACACAAATCGCAATGATTTTGTTTTATTTTTTTTTAGGCAATGGTTCATGTTTCGACAGCATTTGCAAATTGTAATCACAGTTTCATCGAAGAGAAATTTTATAAATTGAAACTAACGGGGGAGAACGCATGCCGTTTGGCAGATTGTTTAGACGAACGAACATTGGATAATATAACCCACGAATTAATACGAGAATATCCCAATACATATACATATACAAAATCGCTAGCCGAAGATGTAGTTCGTTGCAATTCAAAAGGATTACCAATTGCTATATTTCGACCAGGAATCGGTAAGTATTCAAAATTATAGGGGGGAAAATACACAATCAAACGGTATTTTTTAGTTATTCCTACTCGAAAGGAACCAATACCTGGATGGATCGATAACATGTATGGACCAAGTGGTATTATTATTGGCGTTGGTACTGGAATTCTTCGTGTATTTCACGGTCGTGTTCATAATTCAGCCCATGTAGTTCCTGTTGACATGTCAATTAATGCTCTGTTGGCTGCAGCGTGGGATGTTGCAACAAACACGTAATTAAATTCTTATGCCTATTATAGCATAGTCCGTATGACGTGAAATTTTCATTTAAAATTTTCTTCGTTTCGAAGTTAGTTGGAAATTTTGCCAGGGCCAAAATTTTAATTATGAAAAACGAAGTGCCTAATGAGTTAATCAATCAAAAATTGAAGTACCTGACAGTTAACTCGGTCAGTACAAAATTTATACTTAAAAGAAAGACTATAAAATAGAGACTTATTAAATTTTATCTTCGCGTGAACGTTAGTGTTAGGCTTTACGAACAATTTTTATTAATATTTTTTTCGCATCATTTACTTTCACATTTTTAATTTGCTATCGACAGATACGACGAACCCCCTATTTACAATTACGTGCCAGATGCAAGTAATCCCGTTTCCTGGAAAACCTACATCAAAGTCGGCTACGATGTTGGCTCACGCTTGCCCATTTCACGATCGATATGGCATCCAAACCTCACCCTTACCTCTTCGAAATTCTTGTTCACCCTCCTTTCGTTCTTATATCACACTATACCGGCCTTTCTTATGGACATTGGATTGATAATTATCGGAAGGAAACCCAGGATGATGCAAATTTACCGTAAAGTCCATAAGTTCTGTGCAGTTATTACGTACTTCAGTAATGGTGAATGGAAATTTTCAAATAATAACGTTCGAAACTTGTATGATCGATTAACTAAAGAAGATCAAGAGCTGTTTCATTTCGACATGCGATCAGTTAATTGGGAAACTTTGGTCGAGGATAGTATAAGAGGACTGCGAACGTTTGTCGTTAAAGAAGATCCAAATAACGTTGAGTATGCGATAAAGCGCTATAAGAGGTATTGTATTATTTTTCCATATTATTTTCCGAGCGAAATAATATTGTCTTTTTTCAGATTCAAACTTTTGCACTATGCACTAATATATACCATTTATACGTTGGCAGTTTTCCTTATCTACTCAATTTCGTCAAGACTATTGTTTTGATTCGGTCATCACGAAAAAGGATAAAAACGCTTTAAAGTATAATTTGTTTTCACTGTCATGAAATTAATTTTAATTCGAATATCAAGATGAAATCATCTTGAGTTGGTTAATGATAACAGAAATTTCGGGTTATTTTATCTAATTTCTAAGAATATGCTTTCACTTTCAGCATTCCAATCCATTTATTGATAGACAAAAATTGAAGAAAAAAAATATTCTGAAGTATACGGAATTATATGGTATTGGAAAATGACAAGACTTGTCAGCATATGCATTTTATACGGAATAACTTAAAAAAAAAAACATCAGAAACAAGCATTTTAATTTTATCAAACGAATCAAACGAGCGAGACTCAGGTGAAGAGCTAGGAAATTACATCACAAAGTTTTTATCAATCTGCATTAAAAAATTTAAAATATCATGTTTATGGGCAAACGTAATATTTAAGTGAACGTGAAGAAAAATTTGAAAAAAAAAATTATCTGAACTTCCTCTCTAAAAGCTTCACATAAATAATGGGAAAGAAATCGATTTGAAAATAAATCGAAACACTTTGAATTAAATATGTTGTTTTATTTATCCATTTCCCCTAACGAGCTAAAACCATAAACAACCGTGTGAACTCTGTATATTTTTATAATAACAAATGAGGTGTCACAAGTATTTGTCATACTTTTCATTTGTAATTTCCTGTCATTGCTATTTCCAGCCCTCTCTAATCCAGCGGCAAAATTCAAGTCACCGTGCAGTATCTTCAACATATAACGCTTTTGTTATATGTATTATTGTAAAGTGAATTATTAAAATAGTTCACCGAATGTAATAGCGCGACTTGATAATCAACGAGTTTTATAAAAATCAATTAAATAAGTAAGTCGCAATTAAACATTGAATGGAACAAATTGTTTCTGTCTTGAAAAATTGAATGATACGAGTGAAATCTACAGTAAATCGTGAATATCTAGAAAGCCATCCTGGAGGTCTACAAAAAAAAATGCATAAGTCTAAAGATATCAAGGACATCTAGAAAATTTATATCATCTAACTTAGCTTTCTTTCTTTATGGAAGAATTTACCGAACTGTCTTCGAATCTTTTCGACTTCAGCTTTTGCAAAGAGGATATGCTTCCTATATTTAATGATACAAAACTCATAATGAATGCATCCATCATAAAACAAGATATATTTCATATCACTTAATCTACAAAGTTTAAATACAAAAATACCATGAATGGCTGTATATATTATCAATGCAATTGATTCATGCAGATACGTCAGTCTGAGGTCCCTTAAAATATTTACTTCATACTTGACCGAAAGCACCACGCATTCTAACTAGGTTTTACGATGATTTAACTAAAATTAATCGTCCAACTCCGAAGAGCGATTCAAATAAATTGTTTTGAATCACATTGATCGCTTCGGGTCGATTTTCGTAGTTATTTTTCATTCACGTCTACTTGTATTCAACATTTTGTCAAGTTCGTAAAAACCCAAACATTTCACACTATTCAAAGAGGGAATATCTGTGATTATTTGGCTAAGAAAAAATTCACAGTAACAAGAACAACACAGGCACACGCCCAGATTATTACAAAAATTAGCCAAGCAACATGTCGAAAAGGACTTTGAAATTCATTGATAATACCCTGACCGAGTAGATCGGAGCATGTTTTTCGAGCTATGTGAACGAGGGCAACTGGGATCAAGTACTGGATGCCAGTTCCAGCGTAAGAGCCAGTGAAACCCACAAGACTCGTCAAGCTGTCGGTAAAGAATGTGACAATAATCGGAGGTGTGATAGCCAATAATGGGAAAATAACTCGACGCTGAAAAAAATTATAAGATTCAATACGTGACATGTCGAGGAATAGTGTCTGGAGGTTGTTTCGCAAAGTTATCGCAATGATCGGGAAGCTTGCAGTTAAAGTGAAGACAGGAAAAAGAGCTAGAAAATATTCTACCGTCTTCAGGAAGACTGATGTCTGGTCAGGATTGGGAACAAAATTTAGTGTGTAGAGGTCTTCTAAATTAGCAAATGCGAATGACCCTGTTACAGCAAGCAGCAAGTAGAATGCGCATATCAACCCATAATCATAAGATAGTAGAGACTTGATTCGCTTCTTATCTTTGATCGGCGCTATCAAACTTGGTAGCGAGTGGTGGCACATGAAGGAATAGACACATGCTCCAAACAGCGAAGGAACACCAATAAATTTAGCAGCCGGAGGGTGACCAGTTGGACCTCGAGATATTATCCGCTGCAGGGCTATAGAAATCATAATTGTGAAGGCTAGAAACAAGACAAATATTAAAGTGCTAATGTTTAAAGTTGTTTATGCAACCAATACCCATCCAGCGGCACATGGCAGTCAGCATTTGGAGATATTTTGTCTTTTGAACGTTAAAGAAAGCGAATGGACCGAGTAGCATAATGAACCCGATGAGCGATAATCGGTAAACGTCCAGCCGAGTAAACGTGTGATTTGCCCAACAGACGTCGCTGTCTAATGCACCAGTTGAGTTATTACCCGTTCCGTTTGTAATGCTGGAATATTATAGATTCCGTAATTTATAACATTATGCGAACTCTCACAAACCATAATATATCACGCAATGTCTTGGCAACTGCTGCCGAATATATGCTCAGGTCACCATACAAGTATATTGCTATTGACAAATAGAATAGCACACGTCCGATGTCGTTGAAGAACAGTCCAGCCATCTCACCCAGCTCAATTTTATTGTCTAAGAGGTAATATCGCGACCTATGCGAAAAAAGTGGCGTATGCTCCATACTCGTCTCGGAGAGATCCTCATTAACTGAAAAGTTTCCAGTCTGTGTAGCAGACTGCGATGCCACACTTTCATCTGCATCGCTATCTAGCTCATCTGAAAACATGGACTTTGTTTCGCAAGCCACCAATTAGGGGCTCATCCAGTACAAAGCTCAGGCTTCTTACCTTGTCTCGTTTAATCATATGCAAACGTCGCCAGTGTAATACAGCATTGGCGCAGGCTATTGTTTCGATGACAAAAGTTACCGTCATAAAACTAATAAATCCAATGCCAGTAACAATTACAAGACCAAGAGCCCAGCCAGCTTTCGCAAATACTGACGGCAAAGTCAACGCTCCCGTTCCAACAATCAAGTTAAAAACGAATATCAGTCCAATCTGAAACAGAAATCAGCAATGCACGGTATATGATCAAAATTAGTTTTACCCATGGTGGATAGACATCACGGGTTTCCAATCTAGACGGCATAGCGATTCCGCCCCTTCTTTTGTGAGCGAGTTAATAAACTTCATGCAGGCTGTCTGATTTGGGTCTCAACCAGCAGCTTTCCTCTTCTAAGAGGAATATTAAGAATCTTACTTATGGTAGTTGGAAAGTGACTTTTTGATACGCGGCGATATTATGCAGCCAAGGGTACAAAGAACACACTAAACAACGTAAACATAAACAATAGTTCAGTCACAAGAAGACTGTCTGTCATTTGCTGGACGAGAATTCCTAGACAGCGCAATACATACAGTTACGGATTGTTATTTAAAGCTTAGGAAAGATTATATACGGCTGACTAATATGCGTAATCTTTAGATTTAGTAGAGCGGAACGCTTCCGCCGCTTTATCTTCACCGGTCCTACATCTACTCAGTAATTCC
>CANBKX010000027.1:0-27999 GCA_947369275.1 Nemotelus nigrinus | reverse complement strand
TAATGCACAGATTATAAGTTATTTGACAAACATGAACCAGACACAGATAAACCTCAATTTAATTATCAGACATCCTTATAAATTTCAGCAACATAAAACAGATTCCTGTAAACCGAAATTTAATTATCTAAATGATCATGGGTCGCTTAAAAGGTTTTCGAGTGGTCACTTGAAAAGCATTAATGTAACAAATTTTAAATGCATCAAATGTTTAATGTAACAAATTTTTTATGTAACAAATGTCGTATGAAGTTAAAATCAGATATATAGAAAAACTCGTATATAGAAGATTGATACATAACAGAAATAAACGCATAAAAGGACTTGATCCGGATAAGGATAAGTCAGTTTATGTTGAATTCAATAACGTAACAGAAGAGTTTTAGTTCTATAACTTGTTTGCACTATAGTAGATGCCTTAAAAGAGATCGGGAAAATTTGAAAATCTTTTTAGTGCGATAGCTTTTGACGGAGCTATTAAACATTATGAAACTTTCACGACATATGGTGCTATTAAGTTGTAAATTTGTGTAATTTTATTGCGCATGTTTATTTATTTATTTATTTATTTATTGATTTAATGTCTATAACAACAGATCAAGTCCAATTACGCAATAGACAATGATAAATGAAAATAAAAATATATAGGAAACGAACAAGAGTATCATAATTCAAAGATAAATAAAAATAAAAATAAAAATATATATAAAACAAACAAGAGTAACATAATTCAATAGAAAATAAGAATCCAAAATTTAAATATGCAATTAGCCAAGATGAGCATGCATTAAACAGAATAAGTGATTACTTTATCTTTTAACATGTTTTTGAAAAGATTCAAGGTCGGTGGCAGGGAACCAAGTCTGAGTTCGTTATGCAGCCTAGGTAAACGTAGCAGCGGTGAAAAGTAATATGTATCGGCCCGTGCAAATGGAACATTAAATGTTAAAGTTGATCTACATGACCGATCCAATGCACGGACGGAAACCAGGTTGCAGAGATCAGATGGGACAAGTCGATGATGTAGTTTGAATAGAAGGCATTCATCGAAGAACAGCCTACGAGATTTCAGGGTTGGAATTTGTAGCATGGTAAGTCTCGCACTATACTCACAGTAAGTCAAATTGAATTTGAAAAGCAGAGAGCGGGTGAACCTGCGTTGTACAGATTCAACGGCATCAATTAAGTACTGAAAATGTGGGCACCATATTTGACAACAATATTCGAGGATACTGCGGACAAAAGAGCAAAACAGGTGTACACAGGTAGAGATATCAGTAAAATGCATGGAAGATCTAAGTATAAAACCCGAGAGCCTGGACGCTTTGGCAGTTATATGCAATATGTGTTGGTCAAATAAGAGTTTAGTGTCGAAAATTACTCCCAGGTCTTTAAAACAGAATACAGCATCGAGAGAGGTACCGGAAACGCAATAAGAAAACACTAAAGGGTTAGTTTTACGCGTGAACGACATTTGGCGACATTTTAAGACATTCAGAGTAAGATAATTTGCACTACACCAGTTGCCCAGAGTGTGCAGATCATTTTGTAGCTGAAAGCAGTCATCAATTGTATCGATTACTCTGAATATTTTAAGATCGTCTGCGTAAAGAAGTGAGAAGGAGTTTAGGAGACCTGGCAGATCGTTAATGAAGATTAAGAACAGCAAGGGGCCAAGTATCGATCCTTGCGGAACACCAGTGGTGGGATAGAAGGGAGCAGAGGAGCAGGAGTTCACAGTAATAACACAAGCGCGTTCATAAATGTAAGATGAAAACCAGGAGAGCAGCGGTCCATAAAAGCCATATTTCTCTAATTTCAAGAGAAGAAGCACGTGATTGACAGAGTCGAATGCCTTAGAGAAATCAGTGTAAAGAACATCCACCTGTCTTTGCTGATCGATGGCAGAAGCAACAGTATTGCTGAAAGATAACAAGTTGGTAACAGTGGATTTACCTTTGACAAATCCATGTTGCTCGTTTGCAAGCAAAGGCTCGAGTAGAGGATAAATTCTGTTGTAGACAACTCTCTCAAGTAGCTTGCTAAAGCAAGGTAGAAGCGATATTGGACGGTAATTGGAGATACAAGCGGGGTCACCTGCCTTAAGTATGGGAAAAATGTTGACTGATTTCCATATGGAAGGAAAAACACCAGAGGCGATACTTAGGTTGAAAATAATGGACAGGGGTACACAAAGTGAAGAAGATAGTGACTTAGTTAGTATATTAGGAATACCATCAGAACCAGAACAAGCGTTAGAATCGAGACAACTCATTAAATATTCAACTTCTAAAGGGTTTGTACGAAACGAAGAGAGCGCTCTAAGGTTAGCGCGAGACGACAAGGGAGTGGTGAAAGAAACATGTGGAGGAGAAAGAGGGTTTTGTGGGGAAGAAAATGACGAGAAAAAACGAGCAAAGAGCTCACAGGTCTCTTCAGTTGTAGCGGCAGAAGTTTCATCAAGAAACACATTTTGAGGAATGGCGGGGGATTTTTTCAGTGAGTGAATAAATGACCAGAAGGGCTTAGAATTGTTGGAACTAATAGAAGCCTCAACTCTGGCAACGTAGGCACGCATGGCTTCTTTAGCAACCCTCTTTGCATGAAAGCGTTGCTTTTTAAACTCAAGCAGGTCATCACGCAAAGCTGAACGTTTGAATTTGGCACGAGCAACATCCTTTGCCCTAAGGGCAGCAGCAACTTCAGAGGTGAACCAGGGAGCATCATTTGGTCTCTTGGGACGACATGTGGGAGTGAAGCGAGGAATGAGATTAGCGAGAAAGACATAAAGCCTATGGAGAGCCTCATTAACGTCAGAACAGCGAAGAAATGAATACCAGTTGATATGATTGATTTCGTTCGCCATTCCAACAAAGTTGGCTTTAAAGAAGTTGAAGCGCCTGTAGCAAGAAACTGTGGATCTAAGAGGAAGATTGAAAGAAATTTCTAAAAGAACAGGAGGGTGGTAAGGGTCGGGAGGGACATAGGGTAGAGCATCGGAATCCAAATCAACAGAAGACACTGGGATATTTGAAAATATTAGATCCAATATCCTGCCATTTTTATTAGGTACCGAGTTCAATTGGGAAAGAGAACATAAAGAAATGAAAGAAGATAAGGTAAGCGAAAGACTGTTGCTGGAAGTGATGGTTGAAAAAGAGGTATTCCACTCGATGGAAGGCATATTGAAGTCACCACATAGCATTAAGTGAGCAGTAGGAAAACGGCACAGGAGATAAGATGAGAGCTCTGCAAAGAAAAGTTCATAAAGTGAAGAAGGACTATTACAGGGGATATATATTGAGGCGATAAGTAATAGTGAAGCAGGAGCTAGAGAGACACGAACTAAAATACACTCTACTGTAGATGTAGTTGTAAAGTCACTGCAAACCGAACTAGAAAGAGATTTGTGGATGCCAATGAGAACACCTCCACCATCAGACTTGCCAGAGATTGAGCGATCACGATCCTTGCGGAAGACAGTGTGCTGTGGTAAAATCTCACTATCAAAAATATCATCTGTCAACCAGGTTTCCGTAAGACAGATAATGTCATCAGAAGCTAAAGCAGAAGAAAGATTAATTTTATAGGACTTGGTCCTCAAGCCACGGACGTTTTGATAGTACAGTTTTAAGGAACGTTTTAAGTTTGAGTCTTCTTTCCTAGTCTGGATCGAAAATTTTTTCGTGGAATTTTAGTGAACTCTTTTACAAAGACTCCAGGTGGCCAGAAGTCGCACTTAAGTAGGTCGTTGATGCCGGAAGAAACGGTGATGCAGAAAGAAGCAATGGTTTGCTCCTGCAGATTATCCGGAGTTAGCTTTTTGCACAGCAATAGAGGTGGTGCGTATCCAAGCTTAGCAGCTACGTACTTTTTTACTGTTTCGGTCGAAGTACGATATGCCAACCGAGAGACAAAAACTTTAAGTGGAGGAGTTACAACCTCCATGTCTGGAAGCGTAAGCAAAGCAGCAGCGGATGCGGAAACGAGGTGACTCGTCGAGCTGCTATCCCGCAGTGAAGAGGGTGCAGTTTGCACAGTCCGGGTAGCAGCTACAGATGAAATCGCAGGTATCTGGTCACTCGTCGAGCTGCTATCCCGCAGTGAAGAGGGTGCAGTTTGCACAGTCTGGGTAGCAGATAAAGATGAAATCACAGGTATCAACGGGCTCAACAGTTGCTGATGATTACCGGGCGTGTGTTGAGGGACACGCCTAGATGTTTTAGCTATAGTCTGAACCTGTGAACGAGTACGAGCAGCGGTGGGCGATCCAGGTGGGCTTAACGTAACGCAGTCATCGATCAGTGTTCCGTGCGAGGACCCAGAGGGCTGCTCAATGTTAGCAATAGAGACCAACTCATCAACATCCCTGCTGGTGCAGCGAAAATCTTCCGCAAGTTTAGTAAGTGCTCTGCATAGAGTATCAATCGCTGACTTAGCAGAACGGAGACGCGACGCGTAGGACCCCATGGAATGTTTCCTGCATTTGTGGCAGAACCAATATACGCCCGAATCATGTTTTAAGATAACATCCGTACATTTACCCGGAAGGGAAACGCATTTCGAATGGAATGTTAGAGCGCAAAATCCAGCGCAAGTAATCATTGGCGACGTGTGTTTTTTATCCAAGCACTCAGCAGCATCGCAGTGAAACATTGTAATTTTGTTATTATTTTGTAACGTAAAAATAATTAACACTACACACGACGGGTTAAATAAAGATGATGATGTATAAGAGTATAAATGTTAAAGTTTGAGTTTTAAATGTACGCCTGAATCTAGGCAAAAACTAAATTTGAAGTAAATACACCCACTCAAGCCAAGGCACGAGTTATAACAGTTCAAAAGTTAAAGTTTGAGTTATAAATGTACGCCTGAATCTAGGCAAAAACTAAATTTGAAGCAAATACACCCACTTAAATCAAAGCACTAGTGATAACAGTTTAGAAATGCACTGGTTTCAATATGTAAACACTTTTAGGTCGACAATGTAAATAATTCGTTGTATAGCGTAGACGCACTTCACACTTTGCACGGGAAAAGTCAGTAACACATCGCAAAGCTCTAGTCGAGAAACGGTTAAAATGCAGAATTGAAAGTCTTTTCTTAAGAATCTTAAGAATAGGGAGTAGTGATTGCGCGAAAGCACTAGACGGCGGCGCGTAGGAACAACACAGCTAGCATATGAAGCTAAACGTGACGACGAAACGGCGGGCGGGACGGATTGATAAAAGAAAAACACGGAGCCAATGACGAACAGTAGTGCACTCGGTTATCTATTCACGATGAAAAAAAAAAAAAAAAAAAAAAAAAAAAAAAAAAAAAAAAAAAAAAAAACCCTGAAAAAATCAACTCATATGTAAACCTTATGCTTTGTCTACAAAGCCAAAGTAAAACATTTGAGATTTTACAACGGGCAAGAACGGTAACCCTGCCCCAATTTACCTATATTTTTAGCACGTAATATTTCTGTTCGCAGAAACTCAAGATCCAATAATCAGATAGAGTTTAAATTTACAGAATGCTATGGCCTTAAGTAAGACCAGGTCTGATAGAAGCGATTTTGAAATTTGAACAACTCTGTGCCAGTGGTGTGATTTTGAGAAATCGCTTAGAAAAATATCTGCTTTCGGCCCTATAAATTCTGATTCAGCCACCAGATTTTGATGAAAATCACCCAGTAGCTGAATCCTACTTTGACCCACGTTTGATGGAAATTTAATTGAAAAATTTGCTTGGAGCTGCCAGCTAAGGAAAATAAAGCTCAGTGCAATCATCGAATCATAACGAAATTTATACGGCAAATTGATCCAATTGTAGAAAATACTCAGCAGAAATAAAGTTGGAAAGAAAGTCTAGCGCACCAGAACCGCTAGAAAACTAATTTTCGAGGAAATTATCTTTAAGGGACTTAAAAATGTGTGAAGACACTATACACTTCTTTGTAGTATCATATCAATCATCTCTTACTCAAAGGAACAAATATCTTTTTCTGACAGCATTTCCAAAAACACAAATAATGAAAATGTTCAGTGCTGACAACATTTGTGCAACACAGCAGCAATAAATCTTCCATAACATGCTCGTGCCTAACTAGCCTATCCTTTGCATTTCGTTTTCATCCAAGGACATCATCGAAAGTTTCAGCGAGTAAACTATGTCTGGGGCTGCCATCCGAAAAATTTCCAAAATTCGGAACTTTTAAATATCGGTTGCTTATTTTATTGTAAATGCTTTGCTTATGAATACAAAATAGAAGAATCTGTTTTTGCAATATTTACGAAATTGTCTGGTGCTGGGAATTATGCGTAAGCACCATAGCTGCTTCACGCTGAACTAAATCCAATATGCGAATTTCCTTTCGATTGAATGGCTGCGCTGAAAGTTATAGGAGTGAATAGAATTTTATGGTAACCATCCTCAAAACTTTTCAAATTCTCGAAACTTAAATGTTTGTTGTAAACTGTCATTGCAGAATCATTCCCATTTGTAAATTTTATGACAACATCGCTCGATAAAGAAATGTCAATAAATTACGAAATTCATCATAACTTGCAACCTTTTTACGATTTTTCAACGAAATTCCTACAAAATTAGAAGCGCAACAAGTTTCACCTACCACATGAATTTCGTTTTGATTTCGTTACTGCATCGGAAAATATAGCAAAAAAGTCTAGGGCATCAGAACCGCTAGAAAACTAATTTTCGAAGAAATTGTCTTTGAGTGACAAAAAAATGTGGAAAGACTTAATACACTTTTTTGTAGAATCATATCAACCATTCCTTATCGCAAGCAACAAAACTCAACTCTAACACAAATGACGAAAATGTTCAGTGCTGGCTACACTTTTCCGACGAAGAAGCAATAAGTTATCAAAAAGCTGATACTTAAATCAATTTATCCTTTGAATTTCGTTCTCATATAACACGACATATGGAGATACACAGTGTGTATTTCTGTGCGGATCGGAACGAGAACCAAAACAGAATCGACAATTATACTCGATAAATGCTTTTGGTTGATGTAATCTTTGACTAATCTTTGACATGTTTGTTGCATATGCATGTGCAATGAATGAAAATATCTTGCGCTAATGGATGGATTTGAGTTATTTGGCCTTGATCGTAAAAAAATAAGATATGAAACTTTGCAAATGTTGAGATTGTAAACTGACTTTTGCTTAGTGATGATGAATGGGTATTTTGCGCGCTGCAGAGACTGTGTCATAATTGGATGAATGTCTTATGTATGTTTCTGAGTGGTTATTTTGAGACGAAAACAAAACGTTATTCGCTGGTTGCAGAAGAGCAGGCCAATGTAAAAGGATTATCAAACATGTTGCATTTTCTTTGTGGTATTTAGATGGTACGTGGGGCTGTGAACTCTAGATAAATAAAACAAATGTTTGAATGAATATTGATTTTTTATTTTACAAAGTTGATCTTACAATTATTTTTTGAAAAATCTTATTTTTGAAAACCACCACGCGATTCGTCAACACCGTCAAATCTCATATATTGGTCCGTTGATAGATTAAGGTTATCCACCTGTTGCTGCGTCTCAACCAGAAAGCAGAAAACTCCATCATCCAGATGGACCGCAAGCCTATTTCCATATTGGGTTTTCACCAATTGGAAAAATTCAATTCGATACTCCTTTCCAACCTCCATATACCTAGTTAATACCATAGTATCCCAATCTCCCCCAGTTGAATTTAATAATTCAAAAGTATTATGTTATAGAAAGAAAAATAGATTTAATACCAAATAGAATAATCACCATATTTGAGCTGGTCAGCTCGTAAAAAGATTATGGTTTTCCACCGGAGGATTGGTAGTTTATATACCATTGCGTACCATACCGGAGGATAAGAGAGTTATAGTCAGGTGAATATTGCAATTAAATCAGCCAGGTGAACCTTGCAATTATATTGGTAAAAAGGAAAAGTCTATATGTCAAATGTTGAGATGCATCCAAAAATTAATAAGTTATAAGAAATGGATGCTAAAATGATTATACAAATACGAGTTTAACAGGTAGAACAATGTTGATACTAACAGAGAAAAGTATACGTAAAGTATAGTACAAGTAAAGTTTACGGAGAGATTGACAATATATATTGAGAATATAATTTAAGTAGTCAGTGCTGTGACACTTGGAAACAATGAAAGTATTATAAATGAAATGACTACAATGTTGACACATGTAGAAATATGCATGCTGTTCATAACAGGTAACAGACGGAGATAGCTCGACAGTTGCCAGTAGTAACATTATAAACGCGGATGTTACGGTACATAAATTTTATTTTTAAAGTGAAAGATATAACGTTTTTGATCGAAAGATTCTTTTGGGGGTAAAGCGAAATCACCCTGAGAATTAGTATAAAAGTGTTGGTTAAAAAAATGCTACAGCATATTATCTTCAAGACTTATACTTGAAGTAGTAGCAGTAGAGAAGGAAAGATTTTATGGGTGAGTAGAATTTTTTATAAAAACAGGTACTGAAAATATTTAGTATTTTTTTAAAAAGATTACAGAAAAAAAGCTTGTAATTCAAGAGGCCTTGGTTAATAAATGCAAACAAATAGATGGCAAAGCAGAGGCTATTGAGGAATGTAAACAGACCTCTAGGAGATATCTTCAAGAGATATGTGATATAAATTACAAAGGCGGGTGAGAATTCCACATCTATCCCCAAGAGATATCTGATAAAAATTACAAAGGTGGGTGAGAACTCCTCATCTAAAGGTAAGTAAAAGATTTTTATAAGATAGATAGTGAAGAACCTAATAATGTTTTTTTTTCAGACTTACAGGAAAAATTGGAACATGAGAGGTCCTGGTGCAAAGAGAAGCAAATCCCCAGCAGGAATCCGAAAGAAGATCGAGGCAAAAATACAAATATAGACGAAAATCATTCAAACGGTGTTGGAAAGATCTTCGTGCTAAAAAGGCGGAAAGGAGGGCTAAGGATCCATCAAATCAGCAAAAGCTGGCACACGGATCCTTGTAAAGTTGGTAAGGGTATCTGCATGATAAAAAAATATGCTAAAAAATAATTCGTTTCAAGCGGATTAAGTCGTTTTTATACATAGGGTTAAGTTTTATTTTAAGTCCGTATAGACTGCGGCAATTTGACTTCCTTTTTCCATTTCACAGAGTACATCAAAAACTAGAATCATGAGATTAGTAGAAGTCGATTCACCCTTACGAAATCCATTTTGTTGCTCATTTAGAAGAGTGTCGATTATACGAGTAAGTTTTTCCCAATCTAACTTCTCAAAAAGTTTAGGGATAATAGATAGAATAGCAATTCCCCAATAATTATCGATTGATCGTTCATCACCACTTTTGAAAATAGGCGTAAGGTATGAAGATTTCCAGAAAGATGGAAAAGCACATAGGGAGAGGGATTTATTGAAAATCATGTGCAAAGGAGTGATCAATTGGTCCGCGAATTGAACGACGCAGAGAAGAGAAACCAAATCAGGGCCTGGCCCTTTGCCCATCTTTAGTTCATGAAAAGCTTCAATAATATCCTCTTGTGTAAGAACAAACCCGTTGGTAAGAGGTCTCGCGGTGATTCTTGCAGACATAGTAGAAGTGGCGGTTTTTGGCAAGCAAAAGGAACTTTGAATGTGATCAGCAAAAAAGTTACAAATGGCTTGTAGGCAGGAAGAAAACATGTTACCACGGGACATCGAACAGAGATAGCCGCTTGTTTTACGTTTCAAGTTAACGAAATCATAAAACTTTCTGGGATCACTAATTATATTTTCCCCCATTGAATTAACATAAAACTCATACGCTTCGCGAAATGTGATGGAAAAGTTTTTGGATAGCTGGTCGTATAATCTGATTAGACCCTCCTTGGGCAAGCTTTCATTTTTAATTGCTTTAAATAATTTATTTTTACGGTTTCTGAGACGCCTTAAATTATTGTCGAGCCATAGCTCTGAGAGTTTGTTTTTTTTCTTCAGCTTCGGTACGAATAAGTGCATGGCATTGAAAATTATTTTGTAAAAGGAAGACACCGATTCATCTAAATCTAATAACGAAAGAGAAATTGTCCAGTCTACTGTGTCTAAATAGTTTCTAATGCTTAAGTAGTCAGCATTTTGAAAATCATTTACAATTTCATTATTGTAAGATTGGGTGAAAGCAATGTTTGGAGCGGAAAGCTCAACTGTAAAAGCGGAGTGATGAAGAGTGTTTGAGAAAAGATTCTCGGCGTCAATAGTGGGGCTTACCACCACTTCGTCATAAAAATTAGTAAAAATAAGATATAACCAATTGCCATTTTGGTTAAGGATAGGAAGTATTTGCTATAAATCGTTGTCATAGAACGTACTTATCAGGTTGAAGTCAATGGTGTCAAAAAGGTTGATTGGAAGGAGGTAGTAATCTTTTTCGTCAAGAACGAAACTGATTTTTGGACGATTGAAATCCCCGAGAACAATTATTTTGTCATCGTCGTGTAAGGAAGCTGTTACTGAAGATATCAAGTCACATACGTCCATGTTAGTAGTTTTATCAGATTGAGGTGGGATATAAACAATACCAATATAGAGGTAATGCTTGTTGAATAAGACTCTGACGAATTTGTGTTCGAAATGTTTGTAAGAACTGGTCACAACAAGTTCACTTGAAAGGATACTTTGAATCGCAATAAATACACTGCCTCCTCTTGAAACTACAGTATAAAGGTAGTCGCGATCGGTTCTATAGATGGGCCAATTAGTGCCAAGAATTTCTTCGTTCATATGCGAATCGTTCAACGACGTTTCAGTGATCGTTAGTATATTAAAATGGCAAGATTAAGCATCAAGAAAATTCTTGTTTAATTTACTCCTCATACCACCGCAATTGTGGTAGAGGAATCTTGGGCGAAAGGAGGCAACTTTGTTGTTTGGAGTAATATTTCTTCTGGTCGTTGCGTGATTTTTGTAATAGAGAGATATGTTTGGAATTTACATAGAAGCGGTAAGTCAGAAGATCTCGTTTGACCTGATCTGGAGACATTAAAAGTTTTTCATGGCTGCAATTAAAAATAATTCTTAAAGATTCAAGATCAGTGAGAAGACCCTCTTGTTGAATCATAACTTTCAGCTTAGTCTTCGTTTTCGCATCAAAACACGTGGTTTCATGTGCATTGTGCATGTATGCAAGGTAAAGACGGACATTGTCAGAAATCTTATGATTTCTGAAACGAGACAAGAGGTATTTGCTCTCTAGATCATCTTTAGAGGTTGCAGTCAGCTTTACGACAGGTGGTTCAAGTGGGTTGAGATATTTGGGTGAAGATGGCCGACTGACAGGAGTTTTCGGTATAATGATTGCACAAGATTGAGATGGTATCAGATCCTCGCCATGAACGAAATTAGATTATATAGATTTCGACACGGCTTCGGTAGGATTTAATTGCATAGGAGCAGTATTGGGCGCGGGATCGATTGCATCGAGAGATTCAGTTGCCTGTGAACTGCTGGAGGGTTGACTTTCGTGTGAATTAGTAGGATACGATGACTTAGTTTTACTGCTTGAAGTGAATTTTCTTGAAATTGTGTGGGAAGTGAGAGGCTTGTGTGACGTGAAAAAAGATCCGGGTGATGTTGAAGTAAAAGAAGAAATATTTTTTTTTTGCAATTTTAGGCAAGTACGGAGAAGGTAAGGATTGAGGAAGTAAAAGAGGATAAAGAAATTACCTAAGTACGTATTCTTATTTTTATATATGATATTTATTTGTATCTAGCTTAAGTATTTTACTTAAGGATATAAAACAGAAAAATATATGTTTTGAAGTGACGGAAAAATGGCAGTTCTTCGAGTTGTTAGCTCAATTTTCCACTTTGTACGATGTTTCCTTTTCAGATGAGGTATTGAGAGATGCAATTTTTTTTCAACCAGTGAGAAGGAACTCACTAGTACATCCTTTAAACAACAAGAGAAAGAGAGCGTTATTTGCGACAAATCTGCTAGCAACAGGCCAGAAACAAATGCTTAATTATTACAAAAGGGAAATCAGGATGACACTATAATTCAAGCTGCAAGGGGTTCAAAAAGTGAAATTGAAATTTTATTGAAACAGGAAAATTTTTATAAAACATTCAATTTGAAGGGTGTTTAATTAGTCTTCCGTCTCAAAGAGTTTAAAGAGAGCATTGAGGATCCTGTGGAAGAGCTCGAAAATATGTTTGACAGGGTAGTAAAAGAAATAGTTTCCAATTCGGTTCAGGGGAATAAAATTAGTTTACCTATTAAGCCTCCGAACTCACTTGATGTCAAACCCATTTGGTCTAGTCTAAGACCTATAGCTGAGCTGAGTGGTGCTCATATTATTGGTCTAATCTCCAATGTTAACCAGTCCAATACTACTTTTCTCTCGCATGGGGTTATGCAAATAAAAGCAGATATTATAAATTTCGCTTTCATTGGAAGTTGAATCCTAAAAATTTAACAGAAAGAGAAACTCTAGCAAAAAAGTATAGTGTGATAGATGTTAGAAAAGACGATGATGTAAACTGTCTTCCAATTAGTTTATTCTATGCAATCGAGATGCATTCAGGGAGATTCAATGGTAAAACTTCGCTCATTAGTAAGCTAGATAGGCTATCTACAAAGTTATGTAGAGAAGCAAAGTTTGCGATTGGTAAAAACTCTAGCGCACCTAAACCGCTAGAAACACTAATGTTCGAAGAACAGTAGAAGAATTGTGCAGGTTTTTAGTGCATATTCTACCACATGAGCTGCTAATTATGGCCAAACTGTCTCAAACGCCACGTTTTACTTTGATCTCAAGAATGCATTATAACTCATATGGTGGCAGGTTTCAGATATTACCAGTGGCATGAATTTCAACGTTTATGAGAGCAAAACACGGGTTAATTATATTCGTTATCAGTTGCTTATATCACAAAATTTTGAAAGCAGCATCTCATATAACATCAATGAAGAAAATGCTCAGTGCCGGCAGCACTGCAAATGAAGTTGGTATTTGGGGCTGCGATCCGAAAAATTTGCAGAACTTTGGGAATTGAAACATCGGTTATTTATTTTCATTGTAAATGTTTCCGGTATGAATACTAACTGTAAGCATTTATTGATACGAAAGTAGTACAACCGACTCGTGCTGGCAACCTTTCGCCAGTATCAAAGCCAAGAATATATCACATCATTTATCACATCAAAGCAGTTACCTTTTTTGAATGATTTTTCAAGATGGCACCACTGGCACAGAATCGCCCGCATTTCAAAATTACTTCTATCAGACCTGTTCCTATTTAAGACCAATACATTCTGCAAATTTCAATTAATTCTGCTTATCGGATCGTGAGTTTCCGTGAACAGAAGTTTTTGATGCTAAAAATACAGGTCAATTGGGCAAGGGTTACCAGGCGTGCCCGTTATACCATATCAAATTTTTTTTTGTCTATGTAAACAAAGCACAAGATTTACATATGAGTGGCTTTTTTTTGAAGAAGCGGCATTTTTTCAAGAGAGACGAGGATTTGGAGGTTTTCACTTTCAGTGCCTGTCCTAGCTACAGGGTTGCCATCAAGCTCATTAAAAGCTGCACAACTCTACATCTAAATAATGCAAATATGTCCTAAAAATTTCGTAATGATTGAATAGCTCTGTCAAAAGTTATCGCAGTTTAAAAATTTTCAAGTTTTCCCGTTCTCATTTTAGGCACCCAGCGCACACATGGGGTTAAAAAATTCAAAAAATTTATCCGATTTACATGTAAAACACGTTCAAAATTTATTTCGTTGACTTTATTTTTGCAAAACTTATTTGTGTACGGAATAATAGGTATATTAAAAATATCACTAAAATGGCCGCCGGCGCCGAAGGGTTAAAGATTTTTAACTTTTTCTGAGACCTGGCACTATTTTGCATATACACCAATGTGTTCTAAAAATTTCAGTTCAATCGGATGGCGCATTCCTGAGATTTTTTCACTGAAATTTTTGATGATATATATATATATATATATATATGAATTTTTGGCCAAAGTGATTTTAATACTAATGTTCTTCTTCGAACATTAGTAAAAAGGTTGTAGTTTACCGGATCTATACAAATTTCAAAATTTTTTTAAATAGAAACCAAATTGTTGTTTTAACGATCTGAAGAATTCAAACTCTATTCTTTTTAGATCTCCATACATATATAGTTTTTTAAAAAAGTTATATTTCTATTAATCTGAATTAAACGAGCACTTTTATGTGATCAAATCTCTTACTACTTTGTTTAACAAACCATATGTATGCTCTCTTTGCGATAGAGTACTGCATGTGAAACCTCATATATGCGAAAAGAAATGTACGTATTGTCCTTTTACTAATGTTCGAAGAAGAACATTTTACTAATGTTCGAAGAAGAACATTAGTATTAAAATCACTTTGGCCAAAAATTTATATTTCTATATATATTTATATATATATCATGAAGATATATATATATATATATATATATATATATATATATATATATATATATATATATATATCATCAAAAAATTTCAGAGAAAAAATCTCAGGAACGCGCCATCCGATTGAGCTGAAACTTTCAGGACACATTGGTGTATATGCAAAATAGTGCCAGGTCTTACAAAAAGTTAATAATCTTTAACTCTTTGGCGCCTTCGGCCACTTTAGTGATTTTTTTAATATACCTATTATTCCGTACACAAATAATTTTTGCAAAAATAAAGTTGACGACATAAATTTCGAACAAGTTTTACATGTGCAACGGATAATGTTTTGGAATTTTTTAACCCCATGTGTGCGCTGGGTGCCTAAAAAGAGAACGGGAACATTTGAAAATTTTTAAATTGCGATAACTTTTGACAGAGCTATTCCATGATTACGAAATTTTTAGGACATGTTTGTTTCATTTAGTTGTAGATTAGTGTACGTTCTAATGAGCGTGCTGGTAACCCTGTAGGGTAGGCACTGAAAGTAAAAACCTCCAAATCATCGTCTCTCTTGAAAAAATGTAGTTTCTTAAAAAAAAGCCACTCATATGTAAATCTTGTGCTATGTTTACATAAAAAAAAAAAAAATTTGGTATGGTATAACGGGCACGCCTGGTATTCCTTGCCCAAGTTACCTATATTTTTAGCATGAAAAACTTCTGTTCACGGAAACTCACGATCCAATGAACAGAATTTATTGAAATTTGCAAAATGTATTGGTCTTAAATAGGACCAGGTCTGATAGAAGTGATTTTCAAATGCGGGTGATTTTGTGCCAGTGGTGCCATCTTGAAAAATCAGTAAAAAAGAAAACTGCTTTTAGCCCTATAAATTATGATTGAATCGTTTGGTTTTAACGAAATTCACACCGTCGCTGCACCTTACTTCAAACCACGTTTGGTAAAAATTTGGTTGAAAAATTCGGTTGGAGCTGCCAGCTATGATAATTTTGGTGTCTTAAATTTGAAAAAATTAAAATTTGGAAGTGAAAACATTCAAACCATCTAATATCCTAAAAAAATGTCCGTTTCTACAATAAAACCAATCTGTATACAAATCTTACGCTTAATCTACACAGTCAAAGTGAAACTTTGGAAATTTCATGTCAGACAAGAGTGGTAACCCTTTCTCAGTTAACCTATATTTTTAGCTTCAAAAACTTCTGTTCACGGGAACTCACCAATCAATAATCAGATAGAATTGAAATTTACAGAATGCATTGGACTTAAGTAGGGCCAGGTCTGATAGAAGCGATTTTGAATTGTAGGCAACTCTGTTCCAGTGGTGCCATCTTGAAAAATTACAGAGAAAAAAAAATGCTTTTTACACTATGAAATGTGAATAAGTTACCAGATTTTCATGAAATTGACACAGTAGCTGAACCTTACTCTAGACTCTATTTGATAGAAATTTGGTTGAAAATTCGATTGGTGCTGCCAGCTATGGTAATTTTTGTGTCTTTGGTTTTGGAAATTCGCTCAGGAAAATAAAACTTTTTGCCCTATAACTTCCAGTGCAGTCATGAAATCAATACGAATTTCATACAATTACTGGAACCTATTATAGACATTATTCAAGCCAAATTTGGTTGAAAAGCCATGATAAAGTTGCCAGCTATTGTTGGTTTTGTGTTTAATTGCAATATCTTTACTAAGCGGTTTTATCATGGAATTTTCAATTGGTTATGTTATTGTAGTGACAATAAACAGCAAATATTAAGCTTTCGATTATTTGAAAAAACTCACTACAGGTAACCCTAAATTTCTTTATACTCCTATAGCTTCAAATGTTATATAACAACGTGAAACAGATGTGATATATTCTTGGCTTTTATACTGGCGAAAGGTTGCCAGCACGAGTCAGTTGTGCTACTTTTGTATCAATAAATACTTACAGTTAGTATTCATACCGGAAACATTTACAATGAAAATAAATAACCGATGTTTCAATTCCCAAAGTTCTGCAAATTTTTCGGATCGCAGCCCCAAACTCCAACTTCAGTTACAGTGCTGCAAGCACTGAGCATTTTCTTCATTGATGTTATATGAGATGCTGCTTTCAAAATTTTGTGATATAAGCAACTGATAACGAATATAATTAACCCGTGTTTTGCTCTCATAAACGTTGAAATTCATGCCAGTGGTAATATCTGAAACCTTCTTCCATATGAGTGATAATGCATTCTTGAGACAAAAGTTAAACGTGGCATTTGAAACAATTTAGCGGTAATAAGCAGCACATGTGGTGGAATATGTACTCAAAATCTGCAGGATTCTTCTACTGTTCTTCGAACACTAGTGTTTCTAGCGGTTCAGGTGCGCTAAAGTTTTTTCCCATCATGTCAATTTGTTGAAAAGACTAGGGAATGTGCAAGTTTTAATCGTGTGCTCAGAAGCAACATTTGTTTTGAGAATCATTTAAAAAACAAATATGACAAAAAGAACGTTTGTGAAAGCTTTAGAATATGCGAGCATTGCGGAGAATTCATGGTCCTTGACAAAAGACCAAGTGGTAATCATGCCTGTAATGAATTTTTCGCCAAACCTGCTGGAAAATTATGCCGTCAGATCATTTTTGTTACATTAAGTCTCCGAAGAGGAAGCCTGATACAAAATTCATGATAATATTCTTTGACTGTGAGAGTACCCAGGATACTTCATACTGTGATAGTTCAGAGACTTTCCTTCATGTGTTCAACTTAATTGTTGCTCAGCAGGTCTGCTATAACAGCTGTAAAATTTCCGATACAATGGAAAAATGTAGTGTTTGTGGAGTGAGGGATCATATTTTCCAATATAAAAAAAATGAAAACGTAGTAGCAAAGTTTTTAAATTACTGTTTCAAAGCTCGAACCTGTGTCTCAAATATATTTTGTATAGTGCATAATTTATAAGGTTACGATGGCCATTTTATAATTTCTGAGTTAATGAGCAGGAAGATGAAAATCGAGCCTATAATGAATGGTACCAAGATAATGAAGCTAACCTGTGGCAGAGTATCTTTTATAGATTCTTTAAATTTTCTGGCATTCCCACTTGCACATTTCCTAAAGGTTTTCGAAATTAAACATAATGCTAAGGGGTTTTATCCATATTATATTAATACTATGGAGAACATTGACTATGTAGGCAAATATCCATTTATATGGGTATACTGCTATGAAGAAGGTGGAAAAAGACAAATTCTTTGACTGGTATAATGCAAATTCATCAGGCATTTTTGATAACCGAAAGTAAATGTTAAAATATTGAGTGAACGATGTCAATATCTTGCGCTTGGGATGTATTCGATTCATGAAAGAATTTGTTGGTATTACTTATGTAAATTCTTTTATAAAAGCCTTAGCTATAGCCTCAGCATGTATGCTTGTCTTTCGAAAAAACTATCTGAAGGAGAAAATTATAGGTATAATGCCAAAACATGGATACTACGAATTTCAAAATCAGTCGCTAATTGCCTCTAAATGGCTTATTTGGGAGTCAATCAAAGTACAGGATGATATTTCATCGGCTAATACCAAGGGCGAGGTGAAGCTAGAGAGATAAGTTATGTATGTAGAGGGTTTCAGTCCCAAGACAAACACAGTATATGAATTCTTTGGCTGCTTTTTCCATGGCTGCACAGCCTGTTTTAGAGTGCAGGATGTGTACATTAATAACGGTGGTCGGTGCGAGATCTTAGCTCAAAGGTATGAGGCCACACTTAGGAGAATGAAAATGATCAGACGTAATGGGTATAATTTGATATACATGAGGGAATGCGAAATCAACAATTTTTTAAAGTCACATCCAGAAGAAGCAATGGAGTTAGACAGACTTACTAGAAATATCGCGAAACCACTAAACCCTCGTGATGCCATTTTTGGTGGTAGTACTGAGGTGTTTACATTATACCACGAATGTAGGGAGAATGAATTAATAAGATATCTGGACTATACAAATCTGTATCCTTACATTAATAAATATACCCTATATCCCATAGGTTATCCGGAAATTAACAGGAACGAGAACATACCTACGACCACAGAAATACTTTCGATAAAAAAAAGTAAAGCAATCCCACGACAACCCTTGTACGGGTCTAGGGGTTGAAGCTGATAGAGAGCTTCATTACAATTTTTTTAATCATTGTGGATACGAGTGTGGAGTGATTAGTTCCACGACTCACTTTACCCCTGATTTAAATCAGGTACCTAATCAGAGCTAGGTGAACTCAAAACTTGGTGCGCGGACCCTCGTCCGAACCTGGATTAAATACTTAAATACTTTCGATGCATGGTTTTTGTCACCTGTGTCATACTAACTCCAAATAATTTATTCCTACCCGTATTACCTTTCAAGAAAAATCTAAAACTGTGTTTTGCTTTATGAAGAACTTGTGCATCAGAGAATAGGATAACAAGATGTCAGCATAATGACAGTGAGCGGAAAATTACTGGTATATGGGTTATACCTGAGGTAGCCTTAGCTGTGAAGAAAGGCTATGAAATTAAGATCGTGTATGAGGTTTGGAAATATAGTCACACCGTGTACAATCCAAGATTTTGAGTGTGTATTCTACCACTACTGACTTTTCCTACTTAAAACTAATACGCCCTTAGTAATAAAAGAATCTAAGCTTATTTTGTTTTCAGTGACTTTATCGAAAGCTACTGCAGTAGAAAGGTGTTTTGGGTAAACATCCGAAAAATGTCCAGAGCTTAGAAAATTTAAACAATGTTTACTTATTTTGTTGCAAATGTTTGCGAAGAAAATACTTAATGCAAGCATTTATTGGAACAAAAATAACAAAAAGCCTTGTGCTAGCAGCCCTATGCTAGCACTGAAGCCAAGAATATGTCGCATCTGCCTTACGTTAAAGTCAACCTGCTCTGCGAATTTGGTATTGATATGATAACTGCATTGGAAGTTATAGGGATGCAAAGAAATTTAGGGTCACCATTCGCAAAAGTTTTCAAATGACCTAGATTTTAATATTTGGTGCTTATTTTCACTATAAGATCACTACGATTTGAAAATTCTATACTAAAATCGCTTACTAAAGGTATGCCACAAAAATACAAAAACAACCATAGCTGGCAACCCTACCATTGTGTTGAACTTAAATTTCTACTGAATATTGCTTACTATCAGTTTAATTTGCCATTTGAATTTCGTTATGATTCAATGACTGTACTGGAAGCTATAAGGCAAAGAGCTATATTTTCTTCAGGAATTTTCAAAATTTAGGACAGCACAATTACCATAGCTGGCTGTTCCAACCGAATTTTTCAACCAAATTTTTACCAAACGAGGTCTAAGGTAACTTAAAACCACCACCAGCTACTGTGTGAATTTCGTCAAAATCGAATAACTGAATCAGAATTAATAGGGCCAAAAGCAGGTATTTTTCTTATTGATTTTTCAAATTCGCGTTTCAAAATCGCTTCTATTAAACCTGGTCCTACTTAAGACCAATACATTCTGTAAATTTCAACCAATTCTGATTATCGGATCGTGAGTTTCCGTGAACATAAATTTTTGATGCTAAAAATATAGGTAAATTGGGAAAGGGTTACCAGGCGTACCCATTGTAAAATTTCAAATTTTTTACTTTGACTATAGAGACAAAGTATAAAACTTCCTGACGAGTATCAGTTTTTCCAAAAAACGATAATTTTTCAGGAGATTCGATGATTTAAAGGTTTTCATATTCAGCGCCTACCCTTGCTGCAGGGTAGCCAACATGCTCATTAAAAACCAACACAAATTTACAATTTAATAACATCAATATGTTTTGGAAGTTTCATAATGATCTATAAACTCTGTCAAAAGTTATCGCAATTTAAACATTTTCAAACTTTTCTGTCCTCTTTTTAGGCACCTACCGCACACATGGGGTTGAAAAATTCCAAAACATATCCGATTCACATTTAAAATTTTTTTTGTTAGCTTCATTTAGGCAAAAATTATTTGTGGACGGAATAAAAGATATATTAAAAATATCACTAAAATGGCTGTCGGCGCCAAAGGGTTAAAGATAATTGACATTAACCTGGAACTATTCTGCATATACATCCTCAAAGTTTCAACTGAATCGGATGGCGCGTTTCCGAGAAATAGTCACTGAATATTTTTGATGAAATATATATATATATATATATATATATATATATATATATATATATATATATATATACAGTGCCGGTAAAAATGATAAGACACCCCATGTTTTTCAAGAAATCGTAAAATAACAAAACAATCCCAGGAAGCTGTGTATGTATCTGAGATTGCCGCACCACATTACGTTTACCTGGGCAATTAGCCGGGGAATTTTCGAATAACATACGGAGTAATTAAAGAAAGTTGAATTTCAGGTAGGTAAAAAAGATAAGACAGCAAGGAAAAACCATTCTTTTTTTTCGGGTCTGAACGTTTGTCCTGTAAAGAATACGAAAAGTATTTAAAGAATTGGATTTGAATATTTTAAGGTGAGTTTTTACTAGTTTTGTGTGACAATGGGTAAAGCAAAGCAGTTGACTGCCGAAGAAAGGAATATTATAAATAAATTACACGGCGAAGGAGAATCCATAACAGAAATTGCTCGAATTGTAATGCGAAGCAGATGTGCGGTCCACAACTTTATTCGGAATCCAGAAAATTATGGCAAGAAGAAGTCAAAAGGGCGGCCAAGAGCAGTAAGTCCTCGGTCCGAACGAAGGATTATTCGATTAGCCTCTAATTCTACACTCACCGCACGACAAATCGCGGCAAAAGCGGGTGTTGAAACGAACATCAGAAATGTTCGAAACATTATCGCGCGAGCAAAGTATCTCAAACGCCGTAAATTGCAAAGAAAACCGCCTCTCACCGAACAGCACAAAAGGGCCAGACTGGCATTTGCTGAAAGCCACTTGCGTTGGAAGAAAAAATGGCGTCGTGTTATTTTTACAGACGAAAAGAAGTTTAATTTGGACGGACCCGACGGTTTTAGCTATTATTTCCACGACATAAGGAAAGAAACGAGAGTTTTGAGCAAGAGACAGCATGGTGGCGGAAGTGTAATGGTTTGGGCTTCAGTGGTCAAACATTCGGTTTTTAACTGGAAAAATAAACAGCTTACGATATGTGGAAATGCTTCGTGAGGAGTTTGACAATAATTTGGCAGAAATTGCGGATCAACCGTTTATTTTTCAGCAAGATAGTGCTGCAATTCACAATGCAAACGTTGGTAAACAGTATTTTCAACAGCAACAAATTGATGTTCTTGATTTCCCAGCAAGTTCTCCAGAACTAAATATAATCGAAAATCGTTGGGGTCAACTGACCCGAATCGTTTACGCTGAATCGAAACAATTTCAAGACACAAAGGAATTAGAAAAAACTATTACCTCTGCATGGGCCCAGATTTCGAGAAAATATGTTCGAAAATTATATAAAAGTCTACCAAAAAGAATTATAGAAATTATAAAAAAGAAAGGAAGCTCAATAAAATATTGAAATATTACAAATAGTTGCGTTTCATTACTTTAATATTATTCTAATATGGCACAAATGTAATGTGTCTTATCTTTTTTACCTGCCTGAAATTCAACTTTCTTTAATTACTCCGTATGTTATACGAAAAATCTCCGGCTAATTACCCAGGTTAACGTAATGTGGTGCGGCAATCTCAGATACATACACAGCTTCCTGGGATTTTTTTGCTATTTTACGATTTCTTGAAAAACATGGGGTGTCTTATCATTTTTACCGGCACTGTATATATATATATATATATATATATATATATATATATATATATATATATATATATATATATATATATATATATATATATATATATATATATATATATATATATATATGTGGAAATATGAATTTTTAGCCAAATCGATTTTAATACTAATGTTCTTCGAACATTAGTAAAAAGGAGGTTTATTCATGGAATACGTGAACACTTTCTTGAAGATTAAGCAGGAAGCTAGCGGATGGGGTAGCAAATGTGTAACAGAAGAAGAAAAAGATGACTTTATGAAGTCATATCACATAAAAGAAGATATACTTTTATACAAAAAAAGAAATCAGTGTAAATCCTGGTAGGCGCAACACTGCAAAAATATGCCTTAATTCCTTTTGGGGTAAATTTACTCAAAGGGAAAATCACACTTATACCAAGGTGGTAACTAATTTCAAAGATTTTTGCAATTTCATACATACCCCAGGTATATCGAAATCTGCTCGATATTATCAGTGTCTAAAGACACTTTGTGGATCACTTGGAAAATGTTAAAATGCTGCCACATGTGAACATACCAGTAGCTGCTTACACGACAGCATACGCTAGACTTAAGCTCTACGAAGCTATAGAAAAGGTTGGTAAAAGAATACTTTATTGTGACACTGATAGCTTAATTTTTGTAGACGATAAGACATTTTCTATTCCTTTTAGAATTTCGAACTTTCAAGGTGATTTAACTAATGAGATTGAAAGCTTCGGCTCTGATGCTTTTATTTCAGAATATGTGAGTATAGGTCCTAAAACTTACAGTCTAAAAATCAAATAGGGGAGATCGGGTTTATTATATTACATAGTGTAAGGGAATAACGCTGAATTTTAATAATTCCAAAGAGGTGCATTTCGTTTGTCTGAAATCTATGGTTTTAGGTACCAATGGATGTGACGCAGTTTATGTGACAAATGGGCGTAAGATTAAGCGAAGGTTTCCTGGAACTGTTGTTACTGGTGAAATGCCTCCAATTCACCTTCGATAAAAGGTTTATAGTTGAAGATTACTTTTCATATCCTATGGTTTCAAAAAAATTGAATTAGGAGTATAAGATATACAAAGTATAAATGTTAAGTCTTCAAAAATACTTTAAGAACTTTAAAGATATATTTAAAAAATGTAACACAAAACATATAATAATTATAAGATACTAGCTCATGTTCCAAAAAACACAATTGTAATAGATAGAAAAAAATATGCCTGTTAAAATAAAAAATGTTTTTTATTTAATCACTAATCGTCTTACTGAAAACATGTTCAAGCTCATTTTTGACATCCAATTTGTTTCTGGAAATCAGGAGCACTCTTTTGCGAAAGAGTTGGCACACTTCCATTAGATTCGACTGTACCTATAATTTACAATTTCAGTCCACCCTATCCTTACCTGGAGTTGAGCGGAAAGTCACAAAGGCAAAACGAGTTCGAAGTAAAGAACATCAACGGATGGCGATGGGATGACAGTGAGATTAGCTACAACATTCTTCCAAACATTCTTACATCATTCAGCAAATTTACGATCTACGTAAAAGGCGATGCAAAAGTGAAATTTCTGAAGAGGTATCTACCTTCAGCAAACATAGTTCATCTGGACATACCGAAACTACGAGATCTCAAGAATTTCAAGACCACCTGTAAAATGCATTATGTACTTCCGGGGACATGATGTGCTGCACAAAATTGTGTAAATCTTTACATGTATTATTGAAATACAGACATGGTTTTTTTTCTTCATATTCCAATTTATTTCATTACATCAAAAATAAGGTTATAGCTACACAGTATTGGAAATTCATAAAAAAACCTAGAGTAATTAACGTGCATGAGGTGTAAAAAATTCATAGTCAAGAATAATTTATCAAGAATAATTTTTATTCAAATAATTCATCCTTTAGCTATAGGAAAAATATTATTAATACAATCATTATTAACATGCTTAATTAAAGGATTTATATTCCATTCATTTTGGTATTCTTATATTCTATTCTCGGTATTTTTAGGAGGAATATTAATTTTATTTATTTACGTAACAGCAATTGCATCTAATGAAATATTTACATTTTCAATAAAAATCATTGTAATAAGATTTATTATGATAAGAATTTTTATATTAATAATAATATTAATTGATAAATCATTAATTTCGAATTTATTTCAAAATGATATTATAAAAATTTTCATAACTAAAGAAAATTTGACACCTTTCAATAGAATTAATTTCATAAATATTTACAATTTTCCAACTAATATAATTACTATTATATTAATAAATTATTTAAGATAATTATTGAAAATTAAAGTAAATAATAACTTAGCTATAAATAAAATATTTAGCTATAAATTAAAGCTATAAATTAAATAAGCTATAAATTAAATATTTTTAAGCTATAAATTTTATTTTTTATACCATCTCGTACAAAGATGATAGAATTTCTTCGTTTTTCAGCTTCAATTTAGCCTTCTCCCTGCATCTATTACAGTACTCCTCGTAATATTCCTTTACATATTCCGAGGCTAGGTTGTTGTGGTGCATGACAATATTAAAAATTCCATCATTTCGAACAGTTTGAAAAGCTCCAGACGTTTGAGTGTTATGTTGCCATCACCTACAGGAATCTGATTCCGTTTTAAAAGACCCATATGTTTTTCCGGATATTCATCGCCTGCTGAAGTCTTCAAATTCTTGAGGTAATTATAAAGTGAAATTCATTGATTGTAGTCAATTGCCAGAGGCCACCGTCCATGGTAGTGGAAGATTACCTTCGCCTGAAATGTCTGTGTGTCAAATCCGAGTGTGACCCTACAATTATGGTATCCATCCAGGTAGTAAGTGTAGTTCAGCAAGGCGTCTTCATTAAACGGAACTTGTGATTTGGTAATCGTTTGCGCTCTTGACTTCCTCTCCTTGCAGTTCGATATGATGTTCTCAAAGTTGCTAGAAGGTTCGACTTGGGGTGATTTTACAACTTTTTTCTTCTTTGGAACAACGCGACCTGCTCGCTTAGAGGTTTGTGTTTGCTAGTTAGCTGACTTTTCAGCAACTGACGACATCCTTTTAAAATATAAAAGACATAACTATGTTTTCGATGGCTTGATCTCGCTGCTTTTATATCTCTGACCTCTTGTCTACAGATCTGATTGAAACACTCCTCACCATTTTGCAAAGAGGTTTCTAAATACATTTTTCGGAATAAATCAATCATTTCAACATCATTTAAATTATAATCTGTAGAAGAAAACCAGTTCAGAAATGTTTTGAAGCTCCTGCCACTGCAGCAAAAATAAAGAAAAACACCGCAATACTGTCCGCATGTAGTTGAGAATGCACTCTGTAACCTCTGCTTATTATTCATAAAAACTTTACCATTGAGCCGAAGAAATCTTTTGAAGTACTCGTTAGTAGGATATTTACCGAAAGAGTCGAAGTACTCGATAGGTCTTTTTCTAGGAATGTAAAAGGCAACCCAATGCATTGCACTTTTATTAGCTGGATCTTTATTCGCCATAATACAAACAGGTTTCTGTATTTGACAGGGTAAGTGATCGCACGGAAAAACGCCCTTGGAAAATCTTTTAGTAATATGATTTTGCTTTAAAGAACTACCAAGCTAGATCGTGTTCATTTCTGGTCTATAGAGGTCATTGCTTCAAAGCTAATGATCCTAGTACGAGGCATAACGTAGCTCTGAAAGAATTCCTTTGTTGCCTCTCCATGTACGAAAATAGTTGAAAACTTTGCGAGGGTTTTTATAAGATCCTCATCCAGATGCTTAAGTTAAAGGTTTCTAGACACACCAGTATGATCTGTAGTGCAAACTGCTGATGTAGGATATTTGTAAACGATCTCCTTTGTATACACTTTAACTGGTGAAATAAAGCCTGAAAACACAATTTTTTTTAAGAAGGTAAAGTGCCCTTCTGAAAAATACTCGGTATTTACTAGAAAAAAAGTCAGGGTACTGTAGTTATCTCCAGTCAATGCTCAGATAAATAATAAATACAGAAGTGCTGAAATTCTTTATATACTTTTTTATAGACTCGAGTAAACGTTTCAATTTTTATCGATTTCTATATTCGTATCGCACTCTGGATAAACAATGCATGTCACGCTATTTTTTAAGGCCTCTTTGAATCTTCCCTCGATTCTCACCACACCCTGATTTAATAAACTGCCAAAAGCTGATTCGTACGAATTATCTGCTGTCAAGTCAAATGCTAACAAAAAACAACCACTGTTGAAGAATTTTTTGGATATCTGATGGCCTTTATCGAAACAATTGATACCAGTGCCCTTGAAAAAACTCAAGTACCCTCGGATGCTCAGTGGTTTTTCCATTGATTAATTACTTGTTCGCCATTAACAGACAAATAAAATCTCGTAATGTTATTGTGTTTGAAGTTATATGGATTTTTAGTACGTTTTTCGGCATAGGTATCGTTGTCTACCATCCTGACAATGAGCAAGTTCGGTAATTGTCCAACCACTACATTGTCCAGCGATAGTGTGAATGTATTTGTTGGCAAAGTGTATCTTGTTACTTCAACCCGTTTGTAAGGGTACACTGCGTTTGAATGTTGGAGTACTGTTTCATGTGCCAGAAGGATATTAGGGTTGACGCTTGCTTCCAGTATTTTAATTCGCGGTAAAAATGTATCATCTTTCGAGTACAGGCAGAAATCTGATTTCTCTAAAGATAATATAACATGCAAGTCCACCCCTTGGTTAAATATGTCGCTATGGATCTTGCCCATTAACTCGACGACATTACTTTTCTCTAATAGCGCTGATCTACGATGATAATCTTTACTCTCTGACTTTGGGCCATCGCCTTCAATCATTTCCATATCATTCTGGTCAAGATACCATCCAACCGCTTCGAGATGAGTTGTTGCTGCATCTTTCCCATAATTCAATAGATTTTCAATGTATGCCTCGTTGGTAGTTGTTGTCTGTTTGAGCTATATTCTTCCCATTCAACTGAACTGTACATTGTCTAAAAAGCGAATGCGTCAAATTATTTGCGACGTCGATTGGATCACCTTCGACTTCTCAACCATCAGCGCCCTTAATTGTTTCAGTCCCTGTGAATAACTTCTCTTTACCATCCTTTATTTTGACCATCTGTACTTTGAGACGTAGATATATGTTGGATAAATCACGATACGTATCACCATGGCCGAGAGAGATGAATTCCAGTACAGATGAGTTATCCAATGAAGCTATCGGCTTGTATGCAACTTCTTTGGTTTTTAAAATGTTGCTTTGAATGGGTGATGTGGAGAAAATGTCCAATTCGAATTTCATGCATTCTTTGTAAGATGACATAATAATTACTTATGAAATATGTCCAAGACACGCCTCTTGATAACTTTTCGTTTACTTTTCACCCTCTCATTTTTTTAACGTGACGCTGTTTTTACAGTTTTTTTTTCAAATTACCAGCCTTACGTCACTTAGGAGAAGAATTGAATTGAATTGTTATGAACGGGTTAGCTCTCTTTATAGTCATTCGATTACCAGCACCATCCATCTTATCAAAAAGTTTGTTTATACCTTTCTGAGCTAACTTCTGTGCGGCAGTTTGTCCGTGTTATCTTAAGAGTTCTTTAAGAGGTTTATTTCCAGCCTCCTGTATAATAGCTTTACCGGTCTTTACCGCTTGTCGTTTTATAACTGTTACACCCGACGTTGCCAAAAGTTTTAGATAACGTAATAGGCCACTGAAAAAACTTGCTATTCTTCTACCGCCCTG
>CANBKX010000026.1:0-18033 GCA_947369275.1 Nemotelus nigrinus | reverse complement strand
TACAGCCCTGCCCAAAAGTATTAGGCACCCCATAAAAGATCACGCTGCATGTTTACTAAATTGAGTATTGAATAAATCCTTTTCTTAGGATGACAGGTAGGAGTCATAAATCATTACCTGGAATAGTAGACGGCATATTGTTTGGGTCATAAAACATCTGGTGCCCGAAAACAAAGGATTGGGTGTTTTTGGTCGTATCGGTCAACGTTTCGTCACTTGTGTTTGGGACTCTAAATACTAAACAAGTTATTATTTTTGGTGAAGTGATATTATTTTTTTTAAAGTGAAGTGTACATTGATCCCTAATTTGTTCAAAAATGCCGAAAGCAAGTGAAATTAGTTTGGATAGTCGGGTAAAAATACAACTTCTACATGAACAAGGTAGATCACAAAAAGAAATTGCTAAGTTGGTGAAGTGTTCGCGTTGTGCCGTGCAATCTGCCATCAAACGATTCATCCAGACTGGCACTCACGAGAACAAACCAAGATCAGGCAGAAAACGAATAACCACGAAGCGCGAGGACAGAAAGTTAATACCAGAGTCCATGAGAAATCGGAAAAAACGTCATCGGAGCTTTCTGCTGCCTTGTTCCAAGAGACTGGAAAGCCCATAAGTGCTCAGACAGCCAGAAGAAGACTTACAGAAGCGGGTCTTAAAGGATGCAAAGCCAGGAAGAAGCCGTGGCTTTCAGAGGCCAACAAAAGAAAACGGCTAGAGTGGGCTCTCCGGCACCAACATTTTACTGAGGAAGATTGGTCCAATGTGGTGTGGTCTGACGAATCTAACTTTGAGGTTAGTCAATTTTATTGGTTTTTGGAGTTAATAAGAATGATCACCTATTCAATTCACTTAAGCCTTAAAAGTTATGGGTATTTTAAAAGGGGACTTTTTTTCTCTCTTCTATAGGTATTTGGAACACCAGGTGTGACCTTCGTGAGGCGACGTGTGGGCGAAGAATACCACCCAGATTGCATCGTACCAACGGTCAAGCACGGAGGAGGCAGTATTATGATCTGGGGATGCATGACTGTTGATGGGGTTGGCGAAATGTCTATTTGCGAAGGTCGCATGAACAGTGAAAAGTACATAGAAGTACTTGAAACTGCACTTGCGCCTTCGGTAATCAACATTTTCGGTGAAACTAATCTCGACGGAGTCATATTCCAGCAAGACAATGCACCTTGTCATAAATCAGCGACTACGATGCGCTGGTTTACTGACAACAGTATTGACTTGTTGGATTGGCCTGCACAGTCCCCAGATCTAAACCCAATTGAGCATCTTTGGGCCATTTTGAAGCGGAGGATCAAAGAGCACTCTATTACAACCAAAACAGCATAAAAAAATGCGTTGGTGCAAGAATGGCATGCCATTACAAGCGAGGACTGTGCTAAGCTTGTACGCAGCATGCCAGACAGAATTCGTGCTGTCATTAAATCCAAAGGTGGACCGACTAGATTTTAAGTTCATTTAATTCATTTTTGTCTCTATTAATACTAATAAATCAATTTAGAAAGAAGAAGTTTTTTTTCCGAAGATTTTAAGTAAATTTTAGGGTGCCTAATACTTTTGGGCAAGGCTGTATATATATATATATATATATATGTATATATATATATATATATATATATATATATATATATATATATATATATATATATATATATATATATATATATATAAAACTATGTATATGTATATATATATATATATATATATATATATATATATATATATATATATATATATATATATATATATATATATATATATATATATATATATATATATATATCATCAAAATGATTATGGGAGATAATCTCTGGAGTGGTCCATCCGATTGAGCTGAAACTTTTAGAGAACGTAGATGTATTTAATAGGTAGGTCCACGACTTGCTAAAATTTAGATATCCTAAACCTTTTGGCGGCGGCGAGCGTTTTAGTCAATTTTGAGGTACTCCTATATTTCCAAGCAGCGTGAATTTTCGTTCAAAACAAGAATTGGGAATGAAAACTAATTATGCTCTTAGCTTGATTATGGTAAAGAATTGGAAATGTTCAGCAGCGTGCCCAAAAGTAGGCAAGGATTTTTTTTCAAATTTTGATTTGTCATTACTTCTGACAAAAACATTGGATCATCGTGAAATTTGCATAGGATATTGATGTTGACTAAGATTTAATACACATGGATTTCCAAGGTAGTGCGGGTAACCATGTAGCTTCGGTAGGCTCTTGAAAAAAAGTCTTTCAAATCGTTGCACCTCCTCAAAAATTTTTGATTTTTGAAAAAAATTTTAAATCATTGATAAATTTTGACTTTTGTCCATCATTTCAAATTAAAATTTTAAAAATTCCTATTTGCACAAGGACGGCAACCCATCACTAAATTACCTCTATTTTCAGCACTCGAAAGTTCTGTTCACGAGAACTGCCGACCAGATTACCTGATCATAATGAAATTCACAGGTCATGTTGGTATCAACTAGGACCAGGTCTAATAGAAATAATTTTGAAATGCGGGCAACGCTGTGGTAGTGGTGCCATCTTGAAAAATCACAGAGAAAAAAAACAGCTTTTTGGCCCATTACTTCCGATTCAGCCATCAGATTTAAACAAAATTCACATAATATTTGGATCCTACTTAAGGTAACATTTTGTGAAAATTTGGCTGTAAAATTAGAAAAGGGTTGCCACCTATGGTGATTTTTGTCTCCTAAATCTTGCAAATTTGCTCAGCAAAATAAAGCTTTTTTCCCTTTAACTTCCGGTGCAGTCATGATAACAAAATGAAGTTTATGCAGTAAATAGATTTTGATGTGAACCAAATGTCGTAGGAAATCGTGAAAGAGCTGCCAGCTATGAAAATTTATGTAAATTTTTGGAATTTCTTTGCTGCTCGATTTTGTCATTAGATTTGCAAATGGGAACAATCCTGGAATGAAAATTAACAACAAATATTAACGCTTTAAAAATTTGAAAAGTTTCGAGATTGGTAGCCCTAAAATTTTTTTTCACTCGTATAACTTCTAGCGCAGTGATTCAATCGAAACGAAATTAGTTTAACGTGAAGCAGATTTGGTATATATTTTGCTTTGCTGCTGACACAGGGTAACGAGCTTTAGCCATTTTCGTAACTATTGCATCAACAGATGCTTCAAATTACATACACATATGCAAAGCATTTGCAATAAAACTAAGAAACCAATTTTTAAATTTTCCGAGTTTTGAACATTTTTTGGATGGCAGGTTCAAACAACGTTAACCGCTAAAGCTTTCGACGAAATCCTCCGATAAGAAAAAAATTCAAAGGATAAGTTGATTTAAGCTTGTGAAGGTTAACTTATTGCTGCTTCGTTGGCAAAATGTTGCCAGCACTGAACATTTTCATCATTTGTGTTTTAGTTGAGTTCTGTTGCTTTGAACAAGGAATTATTGATATGATTCTACAAAAAAGTGTATCACGTCTGTCCACATTGTAACTCAAAGACAATTTCTTCGAAAATTAGTTTTCTAGCGGTTCAGGTGCGCTAGAGTTTTTTATTATACATAGGTAACATAATATCTCTATCCTGAGTACTAAAGGATATGGTTTACGTCTCATAGTCGATTTTGCACGTTTACTTGACTAGCATATCACGTCCTATAATGCCGTCATTTTCAATAGGAAATTTCTCGTCTACTATATGAAACGTGTTGGATATTATTGTATCCTCAATCTTGAATTGTAGCTAAATCGTTCTTAACAACATTGTGATTTCATCTGTTATTCCCGTTAGTCTGCATCTATTTTGTGTTTGTGTATCATATATTACAGATGAAGAACTGTTAATTTTGTTAATCGATATCCAGTATCTATTTGATATCTCCAGTATGGTATCTATTAGCAGTTCTAACCATCGTTTCTGATTCTTGTTGTAATTTGATACATAATTTGTGCTTATACCCGTTGTCCTATATATCCTATATCTAAGACAAATTCATTATATTTTACGGCTTCATTTTCTAATTCTCCTCCTAGCCTCCGAAGCCGAATCAAATTGAAATTGTTTTTGCGGGATGATTAAAATTGAAAAAATTTTAATTTTCATAGAAAATCTTTTTTGACAAAGTGGTTTCGAAAGTATGCACTGATTCTCATCAGACACCAGCACACAGTGCATACTTGACTGATTGAAATTTTTCAATTTTAATCATCCCACAAAAACAATTTCAATTTGATTCGGCTTCGGAGGCTTATTCCGCAAAACGATCGAGTTTTCCGTATCAATATTCTCTGCTTTGATAAGCTTTAGAGACGATATACGTTGTCTATGCTGATTTATAGACAAGACAGGAACAATGATCACAAATTGATAGCCCTTATGAGTAAATTATTTCGATGGATATGAGTCGGAGATGTTAAAATTGGTCACAACTAGCAAAACTAAAAATTAATGATTCGTTCTTAACGACATTGTGATTTCATCTGTTATTCCCGTTAGTCTGCATCTATTTTGTGTTTGTACATCATATATTACAGATGAAGAACTGTTAATTTTGTAAATCGGTATCCAGTATCTATTTGATATCTCCAGTATGGTATCTATTAGCAGTTCTAACCATCGTTTCTGATTCTTGTTGTAATTTGATACATAATTTGTGCTTACACCCGTTGTCCTATATATCCTATTATCTAAGACAAATTCATTATATTTTACGGCTTCATTTTCTAATTCTCCTCCTAGCCTCCGAAGCCGAATCAAATTGAAATTGTTTTTGCGGGATGATTAAAATTGAAAAAATTTTAATTTTCATAGAAAATCTTTTTTGACAAAGTGGTTTCGAAAGTATGCACTGATTCTCATCAGACACCAGCACACAGTGCATACTTGACTGATTGAAATTTTTCAATTTTAATCATCCCACAAAAACAATTTCAATTTGATTCGGCTTCGGAGGCTTATTCCGCAAAACGATCGAATTTTCCGTATCAATATTCTCTGCTTTGATAAGCTTTAGAGGCGATATACGTTGTCTATGGTGATTTATAGACAAGACAGGAACAATGATCACAAATTGATAGCCTTTATGAGTAAATTATTTCGATGGATATGAGTCGGAGATGTTAAAATTGGTCACAACTAGCAAAACTAAAAATTAATGATTTCCAACTGCAAGTGGTCGCATCAGTCAAGTATGCACTGTGTGCTGGTGTCTGCTGAGAATAGTGCATACTTGCGAAACCACTTTGTCAAATAAAATTTTCTGTGTAAATAAATTTTTTTTCAATTTTAATCATCTCGCAACAATAATTTCAATTTGATTTAAATCGATCACTAAAGTCAATATTTTATCCTTCGATGCTGTCACAGACATACGTCTTTGTGATAAACTAGCAAGTTGTGTATGAATTTGAGGTACTGTCTTATTATTACTAATGTTCGAAGAAAATTAGTATTCAACTCGTTTCGCCGAAAATTCATATATCTTTTATATATATATATATATATATATATATATATATATATATATATATATATATATATATATATATATATATATATATATATATATATATATATATATATATATATATATATATATATATATATATATATATATATATATATATATATACATTTATATATATATTTATATATATATATATATATATATATATATATATATATATATATATATATATATATATATATATATATATGTATATGTATATATATATGTATTTATATTTACATATATATATATATTATATACATATATATATATATATATATATATATATATATATATATATGTATATATATATATATATATATATATATATATATATATATATATATATATATATATATATATATATATATATATATTATAATAGATATATATATATCAGAAAAATGGTTAATAGAGATATTCTCTGGAGTGGCCGATTCGATTGAAATGAAATTTTCGGAGGACGTAGATGTATATAGTAAGTAGGTCCATGACTTGCTAGAGCTCAGATATCTTAAACCTTTGGCGGCGGCGAGCGTTTTAGTGAATTTTCAGGTACTCCTATATTTCCAAGCAATGTAAATTTGTGTTAAAATAAGTGTTTGGGAATGAAAACTTATTGTGTTTAAAGCTTGTCTATGATAAAGAATTGGAAATTTTTAGCCGTGTGCCTAAAATTAGGCAAGGCATATTTTTCAAATTTGATTTGTCATTACTTGTAAGTAAAACAATGGATCATCATGAAAATTTTCTGAGCGTATTGATGTTGACTAAAATTTATCACATAAATATTTTCAAGATAAAGCAGGTAGCCCTGTACCTGCGGCAGGCTGCTGGAAAAAAATCCTTCAAATCATTGACCCTCCTGAAAATTTTTTGATTTTTGACAAAAATTTCAAATCTTTGATAAATTTTATCTTTTGTCCTTCATGCCAAGTTGAAATTTTCAAAATTCCGATATGCACAAGAACGGCAACCCATTACCAAATTACCCATATTTTCAGCACTCGAAAGTTCTGTTCACGAGAACTGACGACCGGATAATCCGATCATATCGAAATTTAGAGAACATGTTGCTATTAGCTAGGACAAGATCTAATAGAAGTGATTTTGAAATGCGGGCAACCCTGTGGCAGTGTTATCATCTTGAAAAATCACTGAGAGGAAAAAAAAAGCTTTTTGGCCTATAGTTTCTGATTAAGCCATCATATTTAAACGAAATTCACACAATATTTGGATTTTACTTTGGTAAAAAGTTGGCTGACAAATGAGAATAGAATTGCCAGCTATGGTGATTTTTGTCTCCTAAATCCTGCAAATTTGCTCAGCAAAATAAAGCTTTTTTCCCTATAGCTTCCGGTCCAGTGCAGTAACCAAAACGAAGTTCATGCAGTAAATGGGCCCTAATGTAAACCAAATGTCGTAGAAACTTCGTACAAAAATCATGAAACGGCTGCCAGCTATGACCCTTTTTGTAATTTTTTGGAATTTCTTTACTAAGTCATTATATCATTAGATTTGCAAATGGGAATCATCCTGCAATGAAAATTAACAATAAATATTAATGTTTTAAAAATTTGAAAAGTTTTGAGGGTGGTAGCCTTAAAATGCTTTTCACCCGTATAGTTTCCAGCGCAGTGATTTAATCGAAACGAAATTTACTGGTTGAGTTTAACTTAACGTGAAGCAGATTTGGTATTTATTTTGCTTTGCTGCTAACACAGGGTAACCAGCATTAGCCATTTTCGTAAATATTACACCAACAGATGCTTCAAATTACATACTCATATGCAAAGCAAGTGCAATAAAAAAAAGAAACCAATTTTTAAATTTTCCGAGTTTTGAAAATTTTTCGGATGGCAGCCTCAAACAACGTTTAATCGTTTAAACATTCCATGAAATCCTGCGATGAGAACAAAATTCAAAGGATACGTTGATTTAAGTATGAGCTTATTATGGTAAACTTATTGCTGCTGCGTTGGGAAAGTGCTGCCAGCACTGAACAGTTTTGGGTTTTGAGTTTTGTTGCTTTGGATAAGGAATGGTTGATATGATTCTACAAAAAAGTGTATAACGTCTTTCCACATTTTTTTGTCACTCAAAGACAATTTCTTCGAAAATTAGTTTTCTAGCGGTTCCGATGCGCTAGAATTTTTTTCACTATAAGATCACTACGATTTGAAAGTTCTATGTAAAAAACGCTTACTAAAGGTATGCCAAAAAAATACAAAAACAACCATAGCTGGCAACTCTATTTTTGTATTGAACTAAAATTTCTACTGAATTAGGCTTACAACAAGGTTTGATACCATTTTGCAACTCCGCTGATCACAAGTCTAACTTGTAATATGCCGGTCTCAAGCCCGGAGAAAGGAGGAGGGTTTGAGGCAACGAGGTAACTCTATCCTCAGTAAAATGTGTATAATTGCAGCCTGATGGCTGTAGTAAGCATGAGGATGAATCCCAAGGATTTTATCTCTGCAGGTGGCACAGCAGGGGCTCGGATTCTGCAGGCCCCAACCTCATGTATGACTGCAATGGAGGACCCTGGTTGCAGTGGAAGCTCACAGGTTACCATCGTGGAAGACTCCATGGCCAGCAAGTTTTCGGACTTGCTGATAGCATCCCCCTGATCACAGGCTCCGGAAAGGCGAGTACAGCGCCAGCTGGAGTTTTGAAGTTTTGTTTTTTTCCCGTACCAGGGGAAAAGATGTTTCTTCCCGAATCCTCACATAAGAGGAGAAGGGATGCATTAGAGGAGGTAGCTCTGACTAGTGCAAATGAGACGCCCGCGGGCAGTACAGATAGTAAGAGTGCTCATTCCTCTGAACTCTGGAAACCTGTGGAGGCTCTCAGTCGCAGACAACGTAGGAGACTGCGCAAAAGGGGCAAGCTGCCGGCGAAGGCTCACAGAGAGACGAACGCAGTATTATCTGCGGGTGTTTCCCTGGAGACTGGATGTCAGGCAGCGAAACCTCTGAGCCGACCCGGGGTGCGAAAGAAAGGTTGGCTGGTGATGCTAAGGTCGCATGATCGGAGCAGAAATGTTCTGGACCGGTGGCTGGATGCAAAGCTACGCCGACTGGACTTTGTGAACCCGGGAAAGCTCTCAGCCGTCGACAGAAGAGGACTCTGTTCAAGAAATTGTTACGGTTCACAGTTTTTCTTTGAGATTTTAAATGAAAAAAAAATAAAAAAATCTCCACCGTTCTCCAAAGGGGAGCACGATGGAGATGGGTCGCGTATCATAGCTCTCAGAGTTCAACCTGAAGACAAATAGTCCAAAACAATGTGATAGCGAAATAATTAAACCATAATTTGGAATTTGGAATTTGGAATTAATCTATAATATGTGTTTTGCCTTGAGTAGCGTAGCGATAAGTTGATTTAGTTTTTAAGTTAGAGCGCGACGAGATCAGGGAAGAAATACCGGCGGCCGCCGCAATGGAAAAGAAAAATAATCATAACAACCACCCAAGATGCCACCATCAGTACAAAATAAATCACAACTATTCGATCGGGACGACCATCAAAGTCCCGGGAAGATATCTATCCGACAGGCGCTCGGTATTGGGTGCGTCAAACGAAGGCAGAGATCAGTGCCAGCATCGCACCCGAACGCACGGCGGAGCGACGCGCGCTTTTGACATCAGCTTGCAACATCATCTGTGTCAATAGCTGACCTAGTTTTACTAGAATAGCAGCAGCGAAAAATCCATTTCTAACGTAGGCGAAATCAAATCGAAGACATCACTTTCCGCGCGAAACGCAAATTTGTCGTAAATGACGCACACCGCACTATCGAATTCACATACACATCACAAATTCACATGCCAGGGGAGACGTCGGCGCCCGACAAACGAAATCGAGTGTTATCAGCACAGATTACGTAGCCATCGTCACCCAGGAAAAACTCGAATCTTAAACTTAAATTGCAGCTGAATGCATTTTAGCATTGCTGCCACAGAATTGATTTTGACGGAAATTCATTTTCTATGCGTCCGACCTTAGCGAAATTTCGTATGAGCTTCATATTAAGATTCCATTCATTCACACAACACCGGCCGAAAACTAGGGAACTTTAACAACTTTAACAAGGAACTTTTTGCGAATAAAACGCAAAGTTGAATGATCAAGCCATTGAATTGAACTTGAGGAAACTTACCTGTGTGGTACTACGGACACTTCCGAAAGTTTATGTATCCCTGCGAGCCTCGACACTAGCCGGCGAAACTATTAAACACTCACGGACATCGTTCGCATTTAATGTGACATTTACGTTAGAAATGTCAACAAATTGTCATCGGCCAGACGAGACAGTGGTGAGTTGAGTGTCCCAAATGTGGGCCGTGTGTTGAATGGTCAACTCAACACCCTGGCACGTGTAACTGCCAGGGTGAATACGCCCAACGGATTTTGAAAATCCCGCTGCCGCCAAAAAGTTTTACTGCGGGCGAGCTGATGGAAAAAGGCTCTCTTTTGGCGACAGACGGGTGAGTGATCAGAAGTGCGAATAAGTGGAGGCTGAGAACCTGAAACGAATTTTTTGAATTTTTTTCATGTAAACTGGCGACGGAGGAGTAACAAATCGACAGAGTAACAAATCGACGTAAAGGTGGATTGATAAGCGGTTGTCGGATAGAAGCAGTTTTTACTCGATCAACAAGGAGTATTAGAAATAAAACTAAGTTGGCGATTCCGACCCGGCGGTTTGCAGGGAAATATTGGTGTGAAGAGCGACCCGATCATCAGGCAAATTCGAAGGCAGTTTAGTGACAAAGTCATCAAGGAGATCACGACGAAAGCAAAGTCAAGTTAGTGTGCACACTAGTCTTAAGTAGATTAAGAAGCTAAGGTGAATAACTTTATTTTAAATCCGAAATTGGGTGTAGATATAGTGAATTAAAAATTGTAGCCGGAATTGTAAAAATGGAATTTTGAGAGTTTTTAATTGCGAAACGTCGGAAACGGTTGATTTTTTTTAGAATCTAGTGAGAAGACTTTTGTGTGAGAACCGTAAGATTGCTTAAATAACCAGTCGCGAGGGTAAGAGAAACGACGTCGTCCACTTCTCGCTTCGGAGCGTCGTTGATGAGGTGATTTCGGGGTTTTGAAGCGAGTGGCGCCCGAACCACCCCACCTCCGGTGAGCGAGCCCCCCGAAATCAAACCCCCGTGGATAAAATTGGTATCCAGGGGATTTTGCGAGTCGTTGCAACGGTCGACTGTAACAAATTGGCGCCCAACGTGGGGCTATAACGGTGAATAACGGAGAATACGATATACAACGGTGCTCGGAAAATTTTTCGTTTACCAAGTCCCAAATTGTGGGAAGGCACGTGTCGAAGTAAAATCGTATCTAGAGGTTCGAAATCGTTGGAAACTACTAATCTATCGCGAAACTTTGGAAATAGACTTAAAATTGAATTAATCGTGCATCTATTCGAGATTGAGTAGATCGTAATTACTGTGGTATTATTTACTTTTACAATTGCTTATGATATGAGAATATCTAATCTACGTAAATCAGCGCAATTGGATTTACTGCACGGTTTTCCTTCGGTTATATAATAGAGGGAAACTGTAACATTGAATATTTAAAAAAAATATATACATATATATATACTTGAATTCTGATGAATGAATGAGTGGGAGTGATTGTGTTTAGTGACGGATTCTTATACGAGTGTGTAGCGTGTGTCGGTCCTAGATAGTACACAGAAGTACGGATATTCGAGGCGAATTTTGTGAGGGAGCGAATTGTGAGGCTGCTGATCCCAACAGTATACCGTGGGTGGAGTTACGGCAGGTTTCTTTGTTAAAATAAAATATATTCGGTATTAGTAAAGTTCCAGGGGGATTTTTCTTTTCAGGCTCTATTGTATTTTGTGAATTTTATTGAGTGTTTTATCGGGTTTTATTAGGTTTTGGCTCGGAACAGGTCTCACAGTGATTCGGTTTCTTTAATATTAATATTTTCATATATCATCTAGCCTCTAGGCCATTTTCGCAAGAACTTTTTTCTTTTTCTATATACGGGTACCTACTAAGTTGGGCAGGGCAATGAAGATTTTGGTAGATCGATTGAATAAGGACGAGCTCACTTATGAGCTTGCCATCCGTGGTTTTCCGTCGGACACGGTGGAAAACATGCGGAAAACGCTGAGGGCGACCCTGAAAGCGGAGGCCGCGTTAGATACCTCGTACGTGCAGGCCGAGTATCCTTACAGCTACGAGATCGATTATGCAGAATTGGATGCCAAGGCATGGGCGGTCGAGGAGTTGGTTTCGAGAGTGTCGGGAGAGAGTGCCGCTTCTGATTTCCTAAAAACGAAGGTGAAAATCGAGTTTGCGTTCCGTCGGTTGGGGAACATGCAGGCAGTCACCAAGGAACAAAAAGACGGCGCGAAGGGACTGCGGAACCGTTTCATTTTGGCGATGGGAACATTTGTGTCCAAAACTGAAGAGGCGAGCGAGGACGAAGAGGAACTGGTTGATGTCGGTCGTACATCGGTCATCCCAGTGGAGGTTAGAGCTCCGGGTCTAGCAGAGGTGGCGAAATGGGGTTTAAAGTTTAGTGGAGACTCTTCTGGCTCGGTAAACGCATTCCTTGAGCATGTCGAGGAGCTACGGCAAGCAAGGGGACTCACCAAGCTACAGTTGTTTAGAGCAGCTGTTGATTTATTCGACTCAAGGGCTCTAATATGTTTTCGCGTAAATCGCAACTTAATGTCGTCTTGGTATGAGCTGGTTACTGAGCTCAAAGCGGAATTTTTGCCCTCAGATTATGAGGATCGTCTATGGGACGAAATTCGCACACGCACACAAGGCGAAAACGAGTCTGTCGGAGTATATGTGGCAGTTATGGAGCGCCAGTTCAGCCGACTGAGGACGAGTTGCTCAGAGGAGGAAAAGCTGCGCACGTTGCGCCGAAATATAGCTCCGTTCTACCAGCAGCAATTGTCACTTACGCAGGTTACCTCTATTGCAGATTTGGTGAGGATGGCTCGTACCCTAGATGCTACCAGAGCGTCTGTGGCAGCATTCGTTCCACCCACCACGCGGACTAGGCGCTGTTTGAAGCCGGACTTGGCGTACGTGGGAGCGGAGGACGTTGAGCGAGTCACCTCCATGTCGAGTGGAACGCGAATCCAATGTTGGAACTGCAAGCAAGACGGACACATATCAAGAGAATGCCCGGATCCGCGACGATGTTTCGGGTGCGGTCGCCAAGGGGTAATGCGGTCGGCATGCCCGAACTGCCAGTCGAGAGCTACTAATCGGGAAAATCGGTCACAGCCGAATCCTCCGGTTGCGGAAAACGGACGTCGTGTTCGCTAGGCGGTCGAGCGAGCATCATAAGGAGGCCACGCCAGGAAGATCTACAGCCGAAAGTGGATTATGCTCTCGTCAGTACCAGTCAAGACAGCCGTCCGCACCTGCAGGTGGAGATAGAGGATTGCGTCATGGAGGGACTGTTAGAGTCGGGAGCGAGTAGGACGATTATCGGAGGGAGAGGATGGTTTCGATTGAAAGCGCAAGGTGTAAAGTTGAACGAAAATGGAATTGGTGAAGTTCGGCTGGCGAATGGCATGATGTGCTCGGTATTGGGGGCTGTGCAAGTGAAGTTTTCATTGAACGGTCAGGAGCATAATCTGGAATGATTGGTGGTACCGTCGATTCCCCAAGAAGTGGTCTTAGGGATAGACTTCTGGAAGTGTTTTGGCGAGGTGCTCGATATGAAGGGTAGGCAATGGACGTCCATTGCGTCTGCGGAGCTGGAGGGGCACTACGAGGCCGAGATATTTTGTCTGTTGAGGAGGCCGAGACGTTGTCGAAATTGTTGGAGGAGCAATTCGGTTTGATGGGAGAAGGGCTGGGTCGGGCTAAATCCGTTGAACATGTTATCAAAACGTTGGCGGCTCCTATCAAACAACGATACTACCCGGTCTCACCTGCAGCTCAGCGGCAGATCAATAAGGAGCTGGATGACATGTTACAGATGGGGGTGGTTGAGCCCTTGTCTAGTCCGTGGTCATCTCCTATCCTACTAGTACGCAAAAAAGACGGCTCGTATAGGTTTTGCGTAGATTTTCATAAGGTCAACGCGGTATCGGAAAAAGATGCGTATCCTCTCCATATATTTCGAATACTTTGGACAAATTGAGAAATGCCAAGTACTTATCAACTCTAGATGTCAACTCGGCATATTGGCAAGTCCCGTATTTCCTCGTCCGAATTCCGTAAAACAGGTTCGCCAACTCCTCGGGATAGTATCCTGGTACCGTCGTTTCATCCCTGGTCATGCAACGATGGTGGCTCCATTAAGCGACTTGTTGAAGAAGGGTCGCAAGTTCGTATGGTCCAAGGAGTGCGAGGAGGCGTTCGAAATGTGCAAGCGCAAGCTTACGACGGTGCCGGTATTGGCATGCCCGGATTTCGGTCTGCCATTCAAGGTGCAAACGGATGCCTCGGACGTAGGCATCGGAGTAGTGTTGAGCCAAACTCATGCTACAGATGAGAAGGTCATATGCTATCTAAGCAGGGCATTGTCGAATCAGGAAAGGAAATATTCCGTGACCGAACGAGAATGCTTGGCAGTGCTGTGGGCGGTCGAGAAATTTCGGCCCTACATAGAGGGGACACACTTCTATGTCATAGCTGACCACCATTCCCTGGTCTGGCTGAATAACCTCAAGGACCCTACGGGCAGATTGGCTAGATGGGCAGTGAGGTTACAACAGTTTGACTTCGAGGTGATCCATCAGAAAGGAAAGGAGCATTTAGTGCCGGACGCACTTTCACGAGCCGTAGTCAATGTGGACAGCGTAGATACCCCTCAAGTTTCGGAGCGTTGGTATTCGGGTATGATAGAGAAGGTGAGGGAGAACCCCGACAAGTATGAGGGCTGGAAGGTCGTAGGATACACGCTGTGGAAACAACTGCATGGTCGCAAGCAAAATGGGGAAAACGCGAACGGTTGGAAGAGGGTTGTGCCGAAATCAGAGCGTGGAGATATCCTCAAAAGGTGTCATGATGATCCGAAGGCGGCACACATGGGGTTTGCCCGAACGGTGGGTCGAGTCACGCAGAGTTTTTATTGGCCGCAAATGCGGGCGGATATCCGCAAGTATGCGAGGTCCTGCAAAGTGTGGCAGCCGTGCAAGGTGGAGCGGAAAGCACCGAGGGGTTTGATGTCCAGTAGGACTGGTGAGGCAAGGTCACCATGGGAAATGGTTTGCATGGACCTGATTGGGCCGCTACCCAGGTCAACGCGCGGCCACTCATATATTCTGACAATTTTGGATTACGTGACGAAGTACTCAGTCATACTACCGCTGCGAACTGCTACTGCGTCGGCTGTTTTCCGTTTATTAGAGGAGAATGTCCTTCTGGTCTATGGAGTACCAAAGGTTATAGCATGCGACAATGGAGTACAGTTCGCGGCAAACAATTTCGGAAAGCGGTGGAAGAATATGGAGCGCGGGTGAGCTATACAGCCCTTTATCACCCTCAGGCTAATCCAGCCGAGCGACGTAACTAGGACATAAAATGTATGTTACGATGCTACGTTACCGACAATAACCGCTCATGGGACCTATACTTGGCAAAAATTGCGTGCGCCCTGCGCACTTATCGACACGAAGTAACAGGTTACTCCCCTTACTTTCTTAATTTCGGGAGGGAGATGGTAACCTTCAGGGAAGAGGTGGAGCCTCCAGGGGTGGGCAGACGGTTTTCTCCCCTACGAAGAATGCGGAGATCCTGGAGGCGATCCGAAAGGAAGTTGGATTGAGGATGCGAAATGCAGCAAAGTCTAGCAAAAGGCGTTACGACTTGCGGCGAAGAGGAGAGACTTTTCAGGTCTGTGATACGGTGTGGAGGAAGAATTACGTTCTGCCAGATGCAGCTTAAAATTTTGCAGCGAAATTGGCTCCCGCTTTTATCGGTCCTTTCAAGATTAACAAAAAAACGTCAGCGTGGACTTTCGAGCTGTTGGATATAAGGGGAAGCCTGTGGGAATATGGCACGCGAAGGACCTCAAGCCGTATATCAAGACCGAGTGCGAGGCCGAGGATATCTAGCGGAGATAGAAATGAGCTGGATGTTATTCGACGCACACTCATGATGTAAGAAATAATAAACAGGGGAAAAAATACAGATATATATAGAAATACGTACAAATAGTGAAGGGTTAGTCAGGATTAGTGTACAGGGTGGGGTAAATTGGCGTTGGATAAGAAGATAAAAGACGAAATCTACAGAGATAAAGTATATCTGGTGAGGACGCACATATAGGTTAGTATAAGTTACGTTACGAAAAATTGGAGTAAGGTTAGGAGGCTTACCGAGTCGTCACGGTGGTTTTCGATTTCTGAGTTGTTTTGGCTTTTTCCTTTATTTAATCCCTCTAGGTTTTCTTTCTTTGTTTAGTATATAATCGCTGGTCTGTTGGTGTTGGTTTGTGTTGTCGGTGGTGGTGGGTAGGGTAAGCTAAAATAATAATGAATAGGATTAGCAATGATTGAATGATAGAACTGGAAGTATAGTATATGGATTGGTACTAGTAAATAGAACGGTAAATGGCTTAAGGTTAGGGAATTAGCTCAGCCATTATGTATTGGATATGAGTGTTAGTCGATTATATTAACCAGTAAGGTTAGATTAGAGTTAGCCTAGGTTAGTGATACAGGCATGGGGATAGCGGGGATAGTTTCGGGAAAAAAGCGGATGTTAGAGGAATTCGATGGTGGTTAAAATATTAGTGAAAACATAGGGTGAAGGGTAGTTAAAAGTAAGTCGAATATAGGGTTACAGTTAGATTTCGAGGTGTTAGTCCTACTTGTGTTAGAGGGATATAAAAAAAAAAGGAGTAAAATACCGTAGTCAGAAGTAAATTCCGTGTCGTGTCACCTCCTCTAGCGTTCCCTTTTTGACTCGGTTTCTTTTGTTTTTTTTTTGTTCTTGTTATGGTCCGATGATGAGTTTTGCAGGTTCCTAAAATTGAGATCAATTTGCATTAGAATCTTGGAGAACAAATGATCGGGTGCCAACACCAGTACAAACACTAAAACAGGCAACATGTAGCCAAGCAGGGAAAGGTATGGTAGGAAAAAAAGGGGGCACTATGCGTGTGAGTAGGTTTGAATGTCGGCCCGAGAATGCGTATGGTGTGATTCCGTGAATATAAAATCGGAATTCAAGTATCCGTGAGATATTTATGCTTTTATGTACGGACGAGACCGAGCTAGAAAAACAGACGTGTGAATCGAATTTCGGATACCGAGTTCCGAACTTTTGTGGTAATCGCGACAGATCGGAAAAGATAATTGCCGAGAATTTCGACGAAATTCTCTGAAGCGAGGGGGGTGTTACGGTTCACAGTTTTTCTTTGAGATTTTAAAGTAAAAAAAAAAAACATTCTCCACCGTTCTCCAAAGGGGAGCACGATGGAGATGGGTCGCGTATCATAGCTCTCAGAGTTCAACCTGAAGATAAATAGTCCAAAACAATGTGATAGCGAAATAATTAAACTATAATTTGGAATTTGGAATTAATCTATAATTTGTGTTTTGCCTTGAGTAGCGTAGCGATAAGTTGATTTAGTTTTTAAGTTGGATTGCGACGAGATCAGGGAAGAAATACCGGCGGCCGCCGCAACGGAAAAGAAAAAAACTCTAGCGCACCTGAACCGCTAGAAACACTAATGTTCGAAGAACAGTAGAAGAATCGTGCAGATTTTGAGTGCATATTCTACCACACTAGCTGCTTACTAAACCCAAACTAATGCAAACGCCAGGTTTAACTTTGGTCTTATGACTCATATGGTGGAAAGGTTTCAGATATTACCAGTGGCATACATTTCAAAGTTTATGAGAGCAACACTTCTTAATTATATTCGCTCGCAGTTGCTTATTTCACAAAGCAGCATCTCATAAAACATCAATGAAGAAAATGCTCAGTGCTTGCAGCACTGTAACTGAAGTTGGTGTTTGGGGCTGCGATTCCAAAAATTTGCAGAGCTTTGGGAATTGAAACATTGGTTATTTATTTTCATTGTAAATGTTTCCGGTATGAATACTAACTGCAAGCATTTATTGATACATAACTAGCACAGCCGACTCCGTGCTGGCAACCTTTTGCCAGTATCAAAGCCAATAATATATTACATCTGCTTCACGTTGTTATATTACATTCGAAGTTATAGGAGCATAAAGAATTTTAGGGTTACCTGCAGCAAGTTTTTTCAAATAAACGAAAACTTAATATTCTTGTTTATTATCACTACAATATCATTACCATTTGAAAATTCTACGATAAAACCGCTTAGTAAAGATATTGCAATTAAACACAAAACCAACAATAGCTGGCAACCCTATCGTGACTTTTCGACAAAAATTTGGCTTAAATAATGTAAATAATAGGTTCCATAAATAGTATGAAATTCGTATTGATTTTATGACTGCACTGGAAGTTATGGGGCAAACATTTTTATTTTTTCAAAACCAAAGACACAAAAATTACCATAGCTGGCAGCAC
>CANBKX010000025.1:0-36682 GCA_947369275.1 Nemotelus nigrinus | reverse complement strand
AAAATTTACCACTCATTGTAACAAATTACAAACTAGGGTTTCTTACTCAAATATTTTATAGTTGTTAAGACCTTGTCTGATTTCTAAATATCATACGGTATAATTAATTATGGAATTATGCTTAATTTACTGGATTTTGAATAAAGTTATTTTATGTTATGTATGTACCTTCTTTTTTGACTGAAAACGACGTGGGTTTTTCGGTCTTGGCTCATTACGTCATTCAATCGCTTGATGTCTGGATTGTGCATCATATTCAATCACCTACACCTCGTCTCCAGTAGTTATGCGTCTGATGAGTGTTGGGTCGGATTCAGACTCAAAAATCATGTCTTCGACAACATCAATGCAGTTCCTATTTTCATGAAATTCAGGTCTTGCAGCACAAGCTTTGTAGCGACACTTCTCAAGCCGAAATCATTAACCAAAATATCTTAAACGGATAAATAAGCAATGCTGAAGTCTTTTGCAGCTCTTTGATGGTCAATTTGCGGCTTCCAGCCAACATTTTCTTGATTTTATCGATGTTTTCGTTGGTTTTTGTTGCCAATGGCCTGCCACTAGTTTCATCATCCGCGGCAGACTTATGACTACTTTTGAAGCGTTTGTGCCACGCATAGTCGTTTGTTTTCGATAGAGTATCGTTGTTGAAACACTTCATTAACACTTCCAAGGTCTTCGGTCCGTTGAATTCGTTTTTAACACAAACTTTAATGCAAACGCATTGATGCAAAGTTGATTCCCTTTTTAAATGGTCAAAAATAGAAAACACTTACAGAGTGGCAACTAATGTGGCAACCGTTTATTGATATAATGAAAAGATGAAAAATATGGAATTTTTGTTAACTATTTTTTTTAACTATAACATCCGCAAATGATCAGAGTTCCTGTATCAAATAGAACGTATGTTACGATATACGTTGCCCTTGCTGGTATATAGAGACAAAAAGAGAGCAGTGATCACAAAATTCAAAACCTTTATGGAAAAGATATTTATTCAAAATAATTTTATTGCAAATTTTATAATTGAAGTGTGAAATTTTAGCTGATTTTATAGAAGATGCATTGTCAAAAAATACGTTTTGTTCCAATATTGATATTAACAATATACTATGAAATGACTATCTACTTAGGTTTGAAATAACTAATAACATGAATTATAATTTTAACATCAGCGTGCATCTTGAAATTTCTATTCATTTTAAGTTCTTCAACGCAATATTTCAGAATTTAAAAAAATTTGCTCACGAATTATCCCTCCAGCACCCTATAATCTCACCGTTCGTGTTCAAACATTAAATAGTTCCATCCTTAATCATTAACAGCACATGAGTGAATTACTATTCTCACTTAATTTTAGCTTGCTGGATTGATTCCTTGGCCGTTAGTTTTATCATTAGTCTCAACATGGTAATGATAGCTTTTTGAAACTGACACGCATTAACTTTCGGCCTACGCTTTCTAATCAAATACTTTATTTGAGATCAATTAAGTGAGGACAATTTGAAAATGATTAGAGTGCTAATAAAGTCACTGCGTGGCAAAAGAGGTTATTACTGAAACGTTCAACTGTCCTAATGATTATGGGTGATGATTGACATTTATTGGCTGATGCGCTACAAGAGCAGATAATGAATGGAATCGTTTTCGAGCTGGGATATAAGTATATAATTCATAAAATTGACAGGTGTTTCGATTTAATAGCACTAGTCAGCCATGGTACTTGGTCTGGAATGATACTGATATATTTGGGGTTTTATAAGTTAGTGTATCCTTACAAAAATATGAAAAAAGTCTATCAGATTTTACAGTCTTAACATGATACTTTGAAGAAAAAACTACCCAAAAAACATTCAGTATTTCGCTTTAAAAATGGATTTCTAAAGTGAAAACTTTCATTCAATTTTTTTGAAAGGAAATTGATTTAGTCTATTATAAAAATATGCATGGGTTCATGACAAATATGTTTTCCACGTACTCACCTGAACAGTAAAGATTTTTTATTTATTCGTCGAAAATAAGTTTGAAAGTAATTTTATTGCATTATAAAAAGATTGCCCGTCTGTACCTATTACACATGGAGTTTAATTTAAAGAAATCGATGAAAACCTCACAAAAATACTACAGAAAATAAAGTACACGGGATAAAAAGTGGTCTAAAAGAACTGACTAAGTATTAAGTCAGAAAAGTGTGTCCAATCTTCACCTCGTTGAATCAGAGAACATTTTATTGTCATTTCTTCATATAAAATTCATCATCATCGGGGCACTACAGCCCGAATCGAGCCTTAGCCACCTTAATACTTCACCTCGATTCGTCTCTGTTCAGTGACCGCGTCCTCCAGTTTGGTGCTCCCAAAAGTGACCCACTGTCAGCATCTATCGAATCCTCGCAGCACTTGTGTGGCTTACCGACTGGCCTGGCTCCGCTCCCTCGCCCTTTGAGAGACCGCTTGGGGATTCGATTGTCGCTCGTTCGACTTGGCCAGCCCATGTTAGTTTTTGTAGTCGTATGACGGTAGAGACGTCCGGCTCGTCATATATGATAAACAGCTCGTTGTTGTATCGGATTCGCCATCCATTTTCTTCCGGTATTGGAACAAGGATCTTTCGCAATACCCTTCTTTCGAATGTATTCAAGGCTATTTCACACGCCTGGGTCAGTGTCCAGGTTTCGCTTCCGTAGCATAGCACAGGTCTGATAATTGTTTTATAGATGCGAAGCTTTGTATTCCTGTGTACGCATCGGAATTCCAAAGCGGAAAGCATCGAAAAGAACGTCTTATTGGCTAATTGAATCCGTCGTTTGATTTCGTCAAGCTCATTCCCATCCTTTGAGAGGTTCGTCCCTAGGTACACGAAGTTGTGTACGTTTTCAAGGTTAAAGTCTCTTATCGTTATGTTTTGTCTTATTGACGTCCTTTTCCTTGATTGAGTCATAGCTTTTGTTTTTTATTCGTTTAATTGAAGTCCAACTTTCTTGACGGTTTCGTCTAGAGCTACAAATACTTCCTTGGCGTCGTTGAACGAGCGTGACATAATGTTGATGTCATCAGCATACGCTACTAGCTGTGTCGACTTAAATAATAGAGTTCCTCTCGTGTCAACGGGGATTTTTCTGATGTCATACTCAAGCGCTAAGTTAAAGAGTACCGGAGCTAATCCATCCCCTTGTTTTAGTCCTGTATTTGTCAAAAACGAATTGGTCATATTATTCTGAGTCAGCAATTGTGACGTGGAGTCGGTCATGGTCATTTTCACCAGTCGTACCAGCTTTGCTTGGATTTCGAACTGCAGCATGATATTTTATAATGCAGTTCGGCTGATGCTGTCGTACGCTTGTTTGGAGTCGACGAATATTTTATGGACATCAATGTTGAATTCCCAGTATATTTCCTAGGTTTGTTTGACCGTAAATATTTAGTCGGTTGTTGATCTTCCATGTCTGAAACCACCTTGATATTCACCGAGAATTTTCTCAGCGTGATGGGAAATCCTTAACTCTAAAATCTTTGTCCTATATAAAATTGGGCTTGATTAAAATGTTTGTGGATGCCATGGATAAAAAAGAGGAAGGATTTTAATGTCTTGCAAATATATTTGCAAGACAAAGTGATCTAAAAGCGAAAGAAGGAATTTTTGTGGATCTGACATAAAAAGGGTTGTGAGCGATTCAAATTTTGTCACTTAACAGATTTTTTTTGGAAAAAAGTGCATGGCTTTCATTTGTTGACGTTGCAAAAAGTTTGTTGGCTAACATCAAATCAACTGACTGTGGAGGCTTTAGCTTGGAATGTTTTACTGAAAATGCATTTTCTGCATTCTCATGTGGATTTGTTTCCTCTCAATTTAGTCGCGGCTGGTGACAAACATGGGAAGCGATTTATCAAGATTTAAGAACCATGGAAAAGCGGTGTCAAGGAAAATGGATTTCCAGCATGCTAGCAGACTATCGTTGGACATGTTTATGCGATCATTCAGACTGTCATTATAAAGAGAAAAAATAAGGCAATATATCATAAATTTTTTGGAAAATATTTTCGGTTTTGTTTTTCTCATCGATCTCTTTAGTTTTTAAATTCTAATTGTACACTAGAAAGTAGTTTGGTTTCAGAGCAAAAAAAAGTGTTAAAACTATTGACTAGAGTAAGTACATATTTTTGAAGCTTAAAATTATATTTTCCTTTGAAAAATAATTAATTATCAATTTAAAAATATTCAAGCTAACAATGTTCAGCTGATATCAAAGTTTCATGAAAATGGCATGCGCTAGAATATAGAACTAATTGGAGGCCGAGTGAAAGAAACCCACGTTTTGCGCAGACTTCTTAGGACCGAGCCTTATTTTCACATTTTATTACATGAGAATAGATTTGATTACTTACTTTTTCATTTCATCAAAAGGGGGGAAATTTGATAGCTTTGAATCGTTCAGACATCAGAATACATTTCGAAACATCGAATGTTTTGGTACTGATCGTTTTTGAAGTTAGATATGTATATGCTTTCAAAAAATGACTATGCATCTAGAACCTAACCAGAAATGTGCTTTTAAACACATAAAGCCAATGTTCGTGTTTCGAAAGAATTTGAATTTGAAGCGAAGTTTGATTTCAGTTTGAGTTTAATATTCTTTGCACAATTAGCAGTAACTATTATTTTTAATCATGGAACGTATACAAGCTAATTTAATCTACTTGAGTGCCCTATTGATTTTATGCTCCTTCCATGCAGCTTTTGTTTTCCTAGAACACATCATCATTATTTGATATGACTGAATAAAATTTATTGAGAAAAAAAAAGCATTCACGTCAAATGGTCTATGTTTAACGTAAGTGTATCTATTTTGGTCTGCACGATGGGTAAAAACCATGCCACGATAGTAATATTGAAGACGGCTTGGGGTAAAAGTCCTATCGTAGAGAAAAAAGTATAACAACTTTCGGATTATGGTAGAAAAGAGAGACGAAAAAAGAAAGCATTCAGACACTGCTTGCTTCATTAGAAAGCAGAACAGATTAGCAAAGCAGAGCAAGAGCAGATTATAATCAATCAAATAGTTTTTGGAAGATTGCTTTGGGATTTAACGGTACGTAATTACACTTCAATGATTTGAACATTATAGTTTCGAATTCAAGTTGATGATTGAGAACAATATTTGCAGAACGTGAAACTAAAAGCATTCTGTTTGATAAGATTACCGAATTGATTAGTTAAAATAATACTTCCATTGTAACTTACATGATGAGCTTATAGTATGTTTGCTTTTTGGAAAACAATTTTCTCTGATGCGAGTTTGAGCTATAAATATTTGTCTAGTGCTCTCTAGTTTTTTATAGCATCCTACCCTACTAAGCTTAAAAGCTCTATCTGCATTTTTCTCATTTTGGAGTATATACTGGATTCGAAAATTACATACACTTTTACATCATTCTACGGAATTTGAAAAATCTATCTTTTGTGGAAGTATGTGAAATTCAATATTGTGAAATGTATGTGAAATTCAATATTCTACCGGTATCTCCAGTTTAAATCAAAACTTAAATCATTGAATGTCTCGAAAGTACTAAAATATAGATAGAACTAAAGTCCTAATGAACCAAAACAAGTGCGAATCATAATTAATATGATACTTTCACAATCCCAGATTTACATACATATGTAAAAATTACTAACCAGCCATCGAAAGAAAATCATCTTTGTTTGGCATTCTGATATGTCCACCAATGGCAATTGTTAATCAGAACAGATTTCTTAGCATTCAATTACCCACAAATATTTTCGCATGTCAGTCTACATATCCATACATGTATGTATGTTTATGAGTTTGAGTTCTGGGTAGATATTGAATAAGTCAACCGTTCAAGTAGCAGGAAACTTCCAGAAAGCTGTACGCACAAGTATATGTGAGTATCCGAAAAAATCATAATAGTAAACAGTGTTTACTATTATGATTTTTACTAAACACACATATGCATCCATAGATGTTTTATGTGGTAAAGGAAGTATTTATCCATGTATTATATTATTATGAAAATCCATAGCGACGAGCAATCGAATGGCTTTGCTGATGAAATCCGATACGCATCGAAAAGGCCGCATTAGGAAAAAATATAATTAATCGCAGTGCCGAAAGCAAGTCATTAAAACTTTATCCATCCGTGACTCAGTCAAACAGTGCTGAGCTAAATTTGGAGATTGGTTGATATTTTTGGGAGATACACCAACTCATATATGGAAGTGACGGAAAATTGGAATGTGAAAGAAGCTTATGATATAAATGGGGCTTCCTGTCGGTAGGCAAATTAAAGTCTGGTTTCGTGTTTTGTTGAATATGTTTTAATTTAAAAGTGCAATAAGTAGCAAATTAGTGTGATTGCGATGGCCTAAGCACACCTCAGAACCAGACTGAAATCCAGAAACAATAGTGCTAAGGTCAAAAAGGGGAATGGCTAGTGCCATTCAAGAGGCAAAGTCAAAAAACTCTAGCGCACCTGAACCGCTAGAAACACTAATGTTCGAAGAACAGTAGAAGAATCGTGCAGGTTTTGAGTGCATATTCCACCACATGTGCTGCTTATTACGGCCAAACTGTTTCAAATGCCACGTTTTACTTTCGTCTTAAGAATGCATTATAACTCATATGGTGCAAGGTTTCAGATATTACCACTGGCATGAATTTCAACGTTTATGAGAGCAAAACACGGGTTAATTATATTCGTTATCAGTTGCTTATTTCACATAATTTTGAAAGCAGCATCTCATATAACATCAATGAAGAAAATGCTCAGTGCCTGCAGCACTGTAACTGAAGTTGGTGTTTGGGGCTGCGATCCGAAAAATTTGCAGAACTTTGCGAATTGTAACATCGGTTATTTATTTTCATTGTAAATGTTTCCGGTATGAATACTAACTGTAAGCATTTATTGATACAAAAGTAGCACAACCGACTCGTGCTGGCATCCTTTCGCCAGTATCAAAGCCAAGAATATATCAAATCTGCTTCACGTTGTTTAATTACATTCGAAGTTATAGGAGTATAAAGAAATTTAGGGTTACCTGCAGCGAGTTTTTTCAAATGATCGAAAGCTTAATATTTGCTGTTTATTGTCACTACAATATCATTACCATTTGAAAATTCTACGATAAAACCGCTTAATAAAGATATTGCAATTAAACACAAAACCAACAATAGCTGGCAACCCTATCGTGTCTTTTCAACCAAATTTGGCCTGAATAATGCTTATGACAGGTTTCATTAATTGTATGAAATTCGTATTGATTTCATGACTGCACTGGAAGTTATAGTGCAAAAAGTTTTATTTTCCTGAGCGAATTTTCAAAACCAAAGACACAAAAATTACCATAGCTGGTAGCACCAATCAAATTTTTCAACCAAATTTCCACCAAACAGAGATTAGAGTTAGGTTTAGCTTCTGTGTCAATTTCATGAAAATCTGGTAACTTATTCACATTTCATAGGGCAAAAAGCAGTTTTTTTTCTTTGTAATTTTTCAAGATGGCACCACTGGCACAGAGTTGCCCACAATTCAAAATCGCTTCTATCAAATCTGGTCTTACTTAAGTCCAATGCATTCTGTAAATTTTAGCTGTATCTGATTATTGGTTCGTGAGTTTCCGTGAACAGAAGTTTTTGATGCTAAAAATATAGGTTAACTGGGAGAGGGTTACCGTTCTTGTCCGACATGAAATTTCCAAAGTTTTATTTTGAACGTGTAGATAAAACATAAGATTTATATACAGATTGGTTTTATTGTAAGAAACGGACATTTTTTTGAATATTCGATGGTTTGAATGTTTTCACTTCCAAATTTTTTTTTTCAAAATGAAGACACCAAAATTATCATAGCTGGCAGCTCCAACCGAATTTTTCGACCAAATTTCTACCAAACGTGGCTTAAAGTAAGGTCCAGCAATTGTGTAAGTTTCGTCAAAATCGAACGATTCAATCAGAATTTATAGGGCTAAAAACAGTTATCTTTTTTAGTGGTTTTTCAAGATGGCACCACTGGCACAGAATCGCCCGCATTTCAAAATCACTTCTATCAGACCTGGTCCTATTTAAGGTCAATACATGCTGTGAATTTCAAATAATTCTGCCCATCGGATCGTGAGTTTCCGTGAACAGAAGTTTTTGATGCTAAAAATATAGGTAAATTGGGCAAGGGTTGCCAGGCGTGCCCGTTATACCATATCTTTTTTTTTTTTTTGGTTATGTAAACAAAGCACAAGATTTACATATGAAAGGCTTATTTTTGAAGAAACGGCATTTTTTCAAGAGAGACGATGATTTGGAGGTTTTCACTTTCAGTACCTGCCCTAGCTACAGGGTTGCCAGCACGCTCATGAAAAGCTACACAAACCTACAAGTAAATAATATCAATATGTCCTGAAAATTTCGTAATGATTGAATAGCTCTGTCAAAAGTTATCGAAATTTAAAAATTTTCAAATTTTCCCGTCCTCTTTTTAGGCACCCAGCGCACACATATGGTTAAAAAATTCCAAAGCATTATCCGATTCATATGTAAAACACGTTAGAAATTTAGTTCGTTAACTTTATTTTTGCGAAAATCATTTGTGCACGAAATAATAGGTATATTAAAAATATCACTTAAATGCCCGCCGGCGCGAAAAGGTTTACAATAACTGACATTTAAAGAGACCTGGACCTATTCTGCATATACACCAATGTATCCTGAAAGTTTCAGCTTAATCGAATGGCGCGTTCCCGAGATTATCTCACTGAAATTTTTTGTACATATATATATATATATATATAAAGAAATATGAATTTTTGGCCGAATCGATTTTAATACTAATGTTCTTCGAACATTAGTAAAAAAGCATTGCCCCGAGACAAGAGTACCCTAGAAATGGCCATGAAGGCCCCTCGTCTGCATTAGCGGAGTACCACTTAACCAACCCCGACGGATGCTGGTATGCCGCTTTGCTAGCTGGCAGCGGCTGGGTGGGTTCTTGAAAAATGCAGTTGGTTTGCTCTCAGAAAACGGGATGCTAAGTGTAATTCATCCGTCATTACAGTGCAGCCGCAAACTGGTATAATAAATATTCTCAAAAGAAAAAAGGGGGCTTAGTTCCGTAAACGAAACCACCCGTGGCTCTGCAACATGGGCTGACTAACCAGACCCAGTGCACGTGTCGACGCAGGGAGCCAGAAAGCTGAAAAATTTTACGCGGGGAAGAGGAAGAAACACTGCCTCTCTTTTCGCAGGAACCCGTGTGAGGCAGACAGCCCCGGGCCTCCGATGCCCTGACCCCCGATGGTGGCGAAGCCCTGACCCCCGATGATCTGGGGTCCTCCACCCACTGACATTGGCCTTTATATATCAAATATATCAAATGCAACAATGAAACTCGAAAAATGGCCAATGTCCCTCCCATAAAAGACATGCTGAAATAAAAAAAAAACTTTAACTACTCATCAGCCAGCTTGGCCATACACAAACCCTGAAAAGGAAAGTCATACCGGGCTTTTGACCCAATAAGAAGGCCTTATGTTTGTTTAATAACAATAAATTTTTTTTCTCGGCTTTTATTTTTGATATTTGAATATTTAACTTAACAAAATTACTATTTCTTCTATTAATTAAACTGTCAGGCTTCAAAGTATTGTGTTCGCAATGGATTTTGTTTTTAAATCGAATCCACTTCGAATCTATATATTATTTACGTACATACATATATAAATGTGATTTCATGTGAATAAAATATATTCGTATGTTATATATTAGTAGAATGGAATAACCTTTTTGTTTACCTTTTTGGGTATTAACAATATCGGTAAAGGGATAATAACTGGCCTGTGCGTACTCTTACGAACCATTATAAATATTTCTTTAGTGAAACTCTTTTCCAGTCAAAGCTTATGCAGATCAACCGTAACTTGGGGATATCCCCAACGCATATCTGGCCCAAGATTATGCATCTTCTGGGCTAATAAATCAATTTCATTTAGAAACAATATTTTTGAGATTGCTTGAAAAGGTACAATCATTAGTATTTGTGTCTCCGCTACTTAATAAAGTACTAACTCCATAAATTATTGCGAATTTGTATGATTACAATAATGATACAAGTAACACGTATCCAAAAATATTGATCAATATTTAAGTTAAACAATTTAGTTTCTATACAAGATTATTACTTAATTATCATTTAGTAGTTAAACTTATTCTTATGCTCAGTAAAAATAATGACTTTTTTTATCATTTACGTAATTACAGTGAAATTTGACCCGCCATTCTATATCATATGCTTCCGAAATTTGACTCGATATCGTATAAGAAGAAAAACAAATATATTTTCTCTGATAGAATTGGACATACATTGGTCGTTGTTTTTGGCAACGAAAGAAAATTAAAAGATAAAGGAAAATTCCCCTCTCCTTATCTACTGACAAGTTATAAATGTGGATCGTTCAATAGCAACCATTTCTGCTTTAACTATGACAAATTTACTTTCCAGCTGTCCCTATCTTTAATGGTATTAGTTAGAAGTCGTTTAGTAACTATGCAAAGTTCCAGTAAGTGGGGAAAGGTTAAATTGGCAATGCTGGTTACTACCAAAACCACAGGAAATTTTGAGTTTGCACAAATTAAAGTAAGACAATTACAATGGACACATCTAAAGTGAGGCGGGACTTCCAGACCCAGCTACAAATTCGTGGGCATGGCAGCTACTGAGGCCTGCCATACAACAAATGACTGGTTAATTCATTTCTTTTTCGTAAAGTCTAATAAAACTATTGGGCCTTTCCACACTTGTATTCTTGATGCACTCCTCAAACTGGTTTTCTGGGCAAGAAGCAGAAGAATCAACGGGAATTCGCTACAAAAAGTGATGCAAGTGGAGAGAATTTTGCATCACGTTTGAAACTGATTGAAACTGATGCAAATCACTAACCCAACTATAGACATAGTTCACGGGTCAGGAATTTTTCATGAAACACTCAAGTCGAAATGGGAAAACAACAACACGCACATATTCATATGCATAATTGGTATATGAACGGTTCCGTTGCTGATGAATACAAGTGTGGAAATGGTGATTGTTGTCAAACCGGTTTGAGGAGTGCATCAAGAATACAAGTGTGGAAAGGCCCATTATCTAGAAGGATGACAACCAAAAACAGCAACCGATATTGGTAGATAGGTGCACACGCATATGCGTATATTAGGTATAAGGTTACTGGATCAAGTTTACTTAAACTTTCCGTCTTCAAATGCTTCGGATGCAACACGACTGTACGATGGTGAAGGGATCTAGTTTAGAGCAGTGCAAATTAGCCTTTCGTACTTTATAATTAACAGCTGGCTTATATAAACCGTTTTAGCGAACACGAGTGTTAAGATCATGTGTGTAAAAATAGATCACAATGTCATCAGGTGTGCTTATTTCATTACAAACTGAATTTAGAATTATAATTTTCTGACTCTAAATGAAGACTTTAGGTTAATCAATGACCGATGCTCAAAAATTGTTGTATTAATTGTTTACTGCACTAGTCAGATTATTTGATCGTCGACCGAATGTTCGTTTGCACTTCTTTAATTTTCATATAATCATCTTTTTTTTTAGTGTAAGCTATGATTTCATCTCAAGCGAAAAGAAGTTTTGATTGAGACTTTATTAGGTTATGTTGTTCTATTAATCCATCACTAACTATTGTTAAAACTAGGGAGCAGACGTTGCGAAATTTCGAACTACTTCATGGCTCGGGAAATACTGAAGACATCTGTTTGATTAACGTGCTCGAATGAAACCTTGACTATTTGTTGCACCGAATTGTTTTACTTCACCCTTCTAAGTTGACGTCTCACATAACTTTTACGTTAGACTTGGGTAACCTCTAAACCAAATGAACGTACCTGCCGGGTGTCCAGTCCCAAGGCGACCCTTTTTCTTTCTTTCAATTTTCCTGCTTTTTGTTTTCCGCTTCCTGCACGTTCGCCGCTTTCGACTCCATCTAAAAGGAACTGGGTTCACAGTTAGAATCCTCGGCTGTCGATTTCGGTTGTTATCAACAGGTAGCTGCATGAGCAATTCAATTCGAAAACTTGTAGTACTTTATGACATTGTGACGGTATATAACCCAGAATACCGCTAGTTTGAACATCACTGCCTCCACGCGGCCTGATAATGTAGCCGTCCATCGCCGAAGACTCTTGGAAACTCCTGGTACAACCTTTAAGTCGAAGGGAAGATGAACTTTATGTTTAACTGCGTCCATTACGATAAAAAAGAAAAATAAGATTCTGACCGAAAGAGGGGAAGGAGTGCTGCTAGAATTCCGATTTCGCGGGCCGAACCAACTCGCTACGCAAACCACCGCTCCCAACACGTCCGATTCGTTTCGTGGTTTGAGTTTAAAAAGTCTAGCGCATCAGAACCGCTAGAAAACTAATTTTCGAAGAAGTTATCTTTGAAGTATTCAAAAATGTGTGAAGACGTTATACACTTCTTTGTAGTATCACATCAACCATTTCTTACTCAAAAAAACAAATATCATTTTCTCACAGAATTTTCTATAACAAAAATGATGAAAATGTTCAGTACTGGCAACATTTGTCCAACACAGCAGCAATAAATCTACTATAACTTCCTCGTGCTGAATCAAATAATCTTTTGAATTTCGTTTTCATCCAAGGATATCATCAAAAGTCTCAGCGATTAAACTATGTCTGGGACTACCATCCGAAAAATTTCCAAAAATCGGAACATTTAAATATCGGTTGCTTATTTTATTGTAAATGCTTTGCTTATGAATAGAAAATGGAAGCGTCTGTTGGTGCGATACCTACGAAATTTTCCGGTGCTGGCAATCATGTGCTAGCACCATAGCTGCTTCACGTTGTGTTAAACCCAGCCTATGAATTTCGTATCGAATGAATGGCTAGGCTGTAAGTTATAGGAGTGAATTAAATTTTAGGGTTACCATCGTCCAAACTTTTTAAATTTTTGAAACGTAAATATTTGTTGTTAATTGTCATTTCCGGATCATTCCCATTTGGAAATTTTATGACAACATTGCTCGATAAAGAAATGTGAATAAATTACAGATTCATCATTACTGGCAACCCTTTCACTGTTTTTCAACGAAATTCTTACAGAATTAAAAACGCAAAAAGATATGCTTATCACATGAATTTCGTTTTGATTTCATCACTGCATCGGAAGTTGTAGGGAAAAAATCTTTATTTTCCTGAGCAAATTTGCATTATTTAGGAGACCAAAATTGGCGTAGCTGGCGTCCCTATACAAATTTCTCAACCAAACTTCTATGAAATATATCTTAGAGTAAGGTTATCCTACTGCGTGAATTTCGTTAAAATCTGGTGGCTAAGCTATAGGCCAAAAACCAGTTTTTTTTCTCAGTGATTTTTCCAAATGACACCACTGCCACAGTGTTGCTCGTTTTTCAAAATCACTTCTATCAGACCTGGTCTTAGCTAATTCCAACATGTCCTGTAAATTTCATAGTGATCGCGTTATCCGATCGTCAGTTCTCGTGAACAGAAGATTTGTGTGCTGAAAATCGAGGTTTTTTATCACGGGTTGCCGTTCTTGTTAACCGCGGGATTTAAACTTTTCTCTTCCTTGGACCGTTGATAGTTTATGCACAGATGGGAGATGTTTTTGGGATCTTTATCTTGTTAAAAAATAAATCCGTTGCCGATCAAACCAATGCCAGATGGAATGGCACTTTGTTGAAGACTATTGTGATAGTGTTCCTGCCGCATTATTCCGTCGATTTTGACCAGTTCTCCAACACTATCGTAGTTGAAACAACTTCAAACCATCACGAAACCTACGCCATGCTTAATTTTTGGCGCAGTACATTGGGAATTAGACCGTTCATCTTTATTTCGACGAACATACTGGCGCCACCTGGATCCAAAAATCTTGAAATTTGATTCATCTGTCTATAACACAGATTTCCACTGATCTACTGGCCAATCTTTATATTTTCGAGCAAACACTAGTCTCTTCCGCTTGTTTTGTGGTCGTAGAAGTGGTTACTTCACAACGACGCGACCAAAATAGACCTTCTCTCGCAAACTACGTTTGACAATATCCACCGAAATTTGGTTCATCAGGGTTTCGTTGATTTCAGCACGAATATCTGGTGCTGTTTTGAATTGATTTTGCTTGCTTATCAATAAAATGTGTCTATCATCAGCTTGAAATGTTTTTCTGGTCGACCAGAGCGTTTTCGATTCATATTTGAGTTGGTTTCGGCTAACCGCTTCAACGTGGTCTCAGCTCGGCACTTTGAAACACCAATAATATTTGCAATTTCACGAATTGTTCTACCAACTTTTCTCAAAATAAGTATTTGTGAACGTTTTTCAAGTGAAATTTCCTTCTTTTGAGACATTTTCAGCGATCACAGTCGGTTTTGCGCGTGTAAACAATAACGGGAACGAATTTGACAGCTCTAGTGCACACAGAGCACAGCAGAAGGCGCAAAAAACCGTTATTTTTTTGACAGACACTCAAATGATCCAGAATGACTGTTTAAAACATTAGCGCTCATATTTGAATAGTTAAAAATAAAATAATAGCTGTAATATTTGAAATTACAGCGCAACAATGATGCTACTTAAAAAGAAGAATTTTTGGTTCCTTCATAATTCCATCATTTTGATTAATAATAATCAGCTGATTTAATGCTAATGTATGTAAATCATAATGAAAACGTATATTTTCTAGTTTGTAAACCAGATTCAATCATAAAATGTTGTTAAACACAATAAAAAACAATCACAAACTCAAAAAATCGTTTTTTTCGATTATGTCCTTATACTTTTGCACGGTAGTGTATATATATATGACGAATTTCCGGCAAAGCGATTTTAATACTAATTTTCTTCGAACATTAGTAAAAAGGGACCAGATGTTCAATTTCTGCCTTGCACCAAGACGTCAGACGCCTGTTGCCAGTTTTCGATAGCGGTGCGTGCGTTCAATGTAACGTACGTGGTGAGTATGCTGGGGTGGCAAATTCAAATTTTGAACCAACGGGAGATTTGCCGAGTGCTGCAAATACGAAAAATTTGTGTTTGTGAATACCGTTTAGGTAATCTGAATGACAAATTATTGAAAAACATGGAATGATTAATGAATTTGTGTCGATCTCATAAGAAAGCTTCCTGTCAACCTTAATAAAGGATGTTGTAACTTTGTTCTTACATATATGTGTATTCAGGTTCAATGTCAAGAGACTATTAGAATTAAGATATTTTATCCTGCAATCTTCTTTGCATTCAGCGGAGTTATTTCAAAATTGGATTTACTAGGTTGTGATTTCTTTTAGCTCTCTTTTTTAATCGCCTGTGCAAATTACCATAATATTCGTTGAACCTTGCAACAAATTGGATTCCACCCAATAAGATCATATCTCCAATAACATTACAGTCCTGAATTCCCGTTCATAGTGGCTAATCCGTTTAAATAGCTTCAATGAGGTCATAAAATACCAAGCTTGTGGCAAATAAAAGCTAAGCAATTTATATTTTTCCCATTCAGCAATTCGCTTCCATGAAAAATTCAGCGGCGCTATGTGCAATATTGCGAAAAAATATAGTGCCTAGAAAGGCATTAAATCCAGATGAAGCTAATTCAACTTTAGGGCGAATCTGCATAGCATTATAGTGGGTAGTATTGTGGTGTAGGAGAGAAAGCATAATCCGCTCATAAGGGGCGCATTAATATGTTGATGTGCGGGAAATATAATTTTCGCCAGAAATCCTTTTCGATTATGTTCGCATTTTGAATACTACCAGAATAATGAGGTTTCTTCAGTTGAGTAAATCCTTTTTGTTGATGAAAAATTCACGATTGCGGCTATTTGTATCCATCCGAACTTCAGATTTTATAGTTTGGAACTTTGAAAAAAAAAATAGGTGTCGGTACCTATTACCTAATATTGAAGGAAGTACATAAATAAGTGTTTAACCACAAATAGACAATTTAATATGAAACAGTTTGATAGTTTTCAAAACAAACTGATAAATTTGGAATAATATCTGTGAACAAAGACATCTTCGCACTAAGGAGCGTTTTTTCTCAGTTTCGGGCTCAAAAGCAAATTCAAAACAAATTCATCAAAATATTCATTAAATGATAAAGATTTTAGTTGCCAGACTTATTTCTGTTTACCTACTCAAAAAGAAACCTGAAAGTTAAACATTAGTTAACGATTGGAAATATCTAGGCTTATTTTATATCGGCTCAAAAGCACATCCAGGCAAAGGTATCGCGGGATGCTTTCCAGTTTTCGAAACACCTCCTACACAAATATACCGTCGCAGACAAGTGCTACTTTGAAGAGTTTTTAAATAGTTCTTCGAATATGTGCCATAAATGACTTTTCCTGAATTTGGTCTTATTACTTATGGAACGCACCCAGGAGATCATGTAAACCTGGAGACCATGTATCTACTTGCCCAGTTATCGCAAATAGGCTACGATAATAATAGCACTCGACTTAAGTAAATAAATTACATTGCAAAATTAAATTTTTTTTTTGTCGAAATATCGCTCGGTCGCGACTGAGAATTTAGTTATGTTTTTGTCCGGTAGGTGCAAAAGCTTGGAATAAGATCGAATTTTTCAATAAAGTGGAGGATTTAATATTTGAGTAGGTTTAATGAAATTTCTAAAATCAAAAATACCAACATTCACAAAGTTTGATTATCTGTTTTATTTCCTTACATGTCTCAACATCTTCCAACAAGTACTTTTTCGGCAGAATACGGCCTTATGTACATCGCGGGCCTCCCAATACGACCGTGTAGAACATGCATTGCTACAAGCAAATGTTTACGATACTTGAGATTACTCATATTTTGCTTATATGACTTTGCTGCGTGAAATTCTCACAGCCGTTAAGTACAGGCCACAAAAATGACGAAGAAGATAAAAAGAACATTTTGTAAAGTTTGTTGTTTCAGCTCTCTATGTTTCAGCTCTACTCAGTGTCGGAAGTAAAAGTGGTTGTTTACTTATCTGAAAGATATTATGGTTGCAAATTGTTTGCAATAAAAATGTGGATGACTACAACTTCATGTTTCCAAAATAAGATTGGAACAATCAGGTTGTGAAATTCAATGAGATAGCTTTGAATTTCAAAAAGAGGTGGAAATCATGTAAAGATTTATAAGTAAAGTGTATGAGAATCCTTACTAAATGGAGACTGGGTACAAATTATATTAGAGCTTATTAGAAATCATTACATTAGAACAAATTATATTAAAATTTTGATGCCAAAGTAATATATCATATATTTTATTTAAAATTTAGTATTTATTTGTTTGTACATTATTACTAGCTTTTTCATTCATTGAGTTTCGCAACCACCAACCTCTCCGTTCTTCCAAATTTATCCAAACAAAGAACAACATCCAAAATCAAACTTTATTGCTATGCCAAGAGCTCTGCCAGCTTTAAATTTAATTTATTGGTTAAACTAAGAGCCTATAATGGAGTTCTACTTGATTCTTGTCACGTATGTATGTATGATAGTCAAGTGCATAAGATAAAGTTTTTGTTCAGCTGCATTAAGTGTAAAGTTTTCTGCATATTTTAGCAAGAAACTGTGAGTTTATCTCAGCCTCAATCGTTAGCAGTAAAACTTTCGACATTGTTTGAGGGGAAGACTGAAGCAATGGTGAAAATTGGATCAAAAGGAAGACTGAAGCAATGGTGAAAATTACCGTTCATTTAGTAGTCAATCAAGAACTTTTAATAAGTCTGCGGTTCATTAGGGGAAAATCAAAGGTGGAACTCTAATTCAATTTTAGAAAACGTGCATTATCAAATGAATTCGAGAGCTGAATTGCTGCAAAATGTATCAGTGCAGTGAAAAAGGCTAATTCAATTGATTTTTAATATTCTTTCTGCATACAAATTTCTAGTACTCTGTTGAAAGGTAATCCTCGAAATGCGTGTTACATTCTTAATTCAACATTTATTTCCCTCAAAACCCGATTAAACGCTGGTGTAACTTTATCGGAATGAATGTAAGTATAACTACGCACTACTCACGATTTACTGTTTTCTCTGTTTATTACAGAGAACTAGACTTGATCTACCACAATGTTATGTTACGGTAAAAAATGCGGAAACAGCAGAAACGAAAACGACAAATTTAAAGTTGAGCTAAATTACATGTTTGCAAGTTGTTATAATGATATGGTTTTATGCTGTGGAAATCACGCAGGCAGTAGTAACTCTGCAATAAAATTACATTTGCAAGTTCATTTAAGATTAACAGGTAATTCGTGTTATTTAAAAGTGAAAAAATAGTTTGGGGCTTTTACCAAATAGGTATGGCAATAAATATGTTTTGCTGTTTTGAATTTTTTGTCAAATTATCTCATTATATTTGTTGCAGCCACACTCTAAAATAAGACAAAACAATTATAATAAGCAAAATGAAAAACTATGTTACTTTCATTTTGAAAACTAGTTTCAGTATATATCTCAATAACGCCACTAGTGACATCTATTTGAAACTAGTAATATATACATACATCTAAAATCAAATGGAATTATGAATAATTTTTGTTTCTACTGTATTTGCCAAATTTATACTAAAACACATTGGAATTAAGACTATACAAATTCAAACACAAATCAAGAATAAACTAAATATCGTTTGTTTTTCAAACTGAATATGGCGCCTTAAATCATACATAAAAACATATGGGAAAAGAAATACACGAGAATCCGCCAACTTTATAGTAAAGCGAAAGTGGAGACCAGGCCGCCATTTATTGTGCGAATAAAATTATGGGAACCATGAAATTTTATTCAATTCCAATCAAAAACATTCAATTAATCTGTTACTCATTTTATAATCAATGAAAATTAAATTCGCCAATATCTGAAATAAAAATATAAGAGGTTTAAATAATAATAAATTCAAATTTAATGATTATCATAGATGTGGAGAATTTCCCCACTCAAGTTGGAGAACAAAAAAACACAACAAAAGGCAGAGCCAACTCTACAATCGTTCTATTTGCGATTAGGCTTGTAGTCCTTGTGTCGCAATTTAAAACGCCTTTGTATAATATCGACAATAAACTACTTTATTTAACAATTAAAATGCGAATGTACAATGTTGATATCGAGGCCGGATCGTATCGAATGCAAATGAGGAATGAGAATGAGAAAGATCGCCGCCTGCGGGCCACTTATGAAGGTCATAAGTGCTGACCACGCAGGCGTAAGCTCCTCATCATCCAGACACACATAAATCAGCAATTGTGTGTCTGGACGGAGCTCGATTTTCTGTCCAGACGTGCACAAATGCCTCGTCAGCATTGCGTTGTGCGTCTGTACAGAGCTCGAGCCAGAAACATAAACACAAATGCCTCGTCGGCACTTGTGTACATGTACAGAGCTTGAATCGTAGATATGAGCTCGAGTCGCACATTGTAAACATGTGATGGAGCATGACACTCCGACCGAGACGATAGCTATGCGTATCAGATTACGTGCAAAGCCATCGCGACGGAGGAATGCCACGCTCGCACTTATCCTGGCGCGGTCGTGTTAATGTGGACAATGTAACAATACATTGCCGCCACAGGCTCATACTAAGCAACACATTCTGGAAGGTATCTTGCTTAAGATATGCTAATTGCTTCTTCCTATCTTTCTACTAACCGTTTCTTCAGGAATTTCAAGTAAGTGGAAACGCATGCTGATAAGGCTATTTTTACACAACATTCAAATTCCAGCTTACTCACTTATAAAACTTAATAGAACGTGAGCAGTGTAATAAAATAAGCGATAACAAACTACACGTGTATTAAAGGTTGTGTAGTGCTAATGTACGGTACACCAAAAAATTACCGTTTCGTATGGTATGTTGATATGCTACAAAGCTCATTAAACATACAATATACAAACCGTAATTTGAATCTCGTACCAATTTGATAAAGATATATTTGTGATTGAGTGAATTTCATTGAAATTGTAAATGTAAGTAATTGTTGTAAGTTTTGGTTAAATGAATTTGAATTTATTTGCAATAAAGTTTTGTGTGAATAAGGAACTAAGTGATATTTTCATACCGCTACACACCTCAATTATTTCGTATACAAGGATGCTATTTCTGTGCATTGGTGCATAAAATTTGTGGAACATTTTTGGTGGTTCCATGCAAGAACTTTTTTTGGTGGGTCCATCCAGGATATTTTTGTGCATTGTGCAAATTTGTAGAACAATATTTAATCAAATAGTAAAGAATTAATCAGCTTTTAGATTTTAAAGTTTAAAAAGTTAATATCTATCATGTAATATTTTCCAACCGAACCTACTCTGCATTAATCATTTTATTGACACATAAATTTCAACTATATTGTGTTGAAGTAATTTACATGTCACATTCAGATATAGCCATATCGAAAACAGTATATTTTGCTTACTATAAATTGTTCAATTTTTGGCTCTTTCTCTCATTTGATGTTATATCGTTTATAAGAGAATAACTAAACGAGAAGCTGACCAAAAGTTACAGCACATACTTAACTTTGGCGAGTGAAAAGAAAAATCACTCTGCCAAGAAAAATCGTGTTTGATTCGATAAAATGCTTTAAATTGGATAGTCGAAATGCAGTAAGTGGCTCTTTGAATGTTCCATATGGTCAGAAAAATGTGTTGAGGGTGGTTAACTGCTACTGAATATTTATTAGAAGTCAGAGACTAGGGAAATGAAAAACGTAAAAGAAATATGAATTGCTTTTGTTGGCTTTCGTTTTAGAAGGTGAAGATTGCGATGGTGGGGTGTTGGATCTAGTAGGATGCTATTGGATGCTCGCTAGGCTGATGTGTGAAACTGGCTGTGAGCTAAAAAAAGGTTTCAGATCCTGAGCTCTTTCAACTTCAATATTTGGTAAGTCATGCTGTCGTTGGCTATGCAATATGCAAAATGATCGTTTAAGCATATGTTGCTTGTGAACAAAGATTTAAGTAAATACAGTAATGTTAAAAAGTATTCACAGTATCTATGGCAACAAATTGTGAGCTGAACTCTTCAAAAATCAAGAAAAACTTTAGGCTAACATTCAGCTTCTACTTAATGTTAAACCAATCGAAAATAATCAGCTTGTACCACACAATTCATCAAAAGATAAACCCAATTACCAAACTTTTCATATTCTATACTTTTAACTTTCACTTTCATCATCGCCATAATCGACGAAAGAGTTCTTCAGAAACCTTAAATTAACTCTAATTAGTTTATAGGCTAATGCCAAACTTTTCTTGCCAAAATCATCGTCGTTATGATTATCATTACGCTCAGCTTTAATTAAATTTGATAATTTTTTAAATTTTCCATCATCGTCATCAACAACTCAATGTTTCCTTGCTTCATTTTCTTGAGAAATACAAATACATAGCCACGAAAGGAAATGACTTAGATTCGAATCTAAGATTCGAATGGTGTATAAGAATGATTCTGACAGAGAAAGGAGCTATTAAGTTGAAATATATTGATGTAAAGCAATTTTCGATAATGAAAAAGCAGAATAATGGAGAATTTTCATAAATGGTAAGCCAAACCAATACACGGACAAGGACCATAACAGAAGCAATAATAATGTTGTCTAGTTCCTTAAAATAAAAGAGAGTATATTGCGGTAAAATGGTGATCTAAATTCAATTCAGCATTCAAACTCGCTAGAGGTAACAAATAGTCAGCAATTATAGCGAATTAGTTGAAAGCTCGAATCAAGTTTTCGTCAATTTGAAAATAATAATAATACTCTTTGTAAAAATGATTTTGTTTAGAGGATTATACGTAGCCAGGAAACCAATAAAAAGTGATTTTTCAAGAATTTTTCCTAGAAAGGAATTCTAATTGATGATAATTTATATACATATTATTATAACTCTGCATTTTTTCGTTGTTGATCGTTTTGATGTGCAAAAATAATCATTTCTGAAGCTGCTACTGTCGATTCCCGGGAACTCGTCTAAAAAACGCGTCTTGCATTGATGGCGATATCTTCGAATTGGGTCACGTCAAATGAAACAATAAGAAAAATTTCGATTACATATAGTATTATCTAGTGATTAATTGAAAGAACAAACGAAATTCTGAGTTGTGGCCTAATTTGTGGTCCCTCAAAAAAAATTTGTTTTTCGATAAAATTGTTGGCTTTAAATTATTTATAAAACAGAAAATATTGATTGACAAGAAAAAATCTTGAATTCATCACAAAAAAAAAATGTTTATGAAGATAATGTGAAATTTTAAGACTGATTGATTTAAACGTTTCTGAGAAATTTTGCTCACTGACTCAAAAAATAGCTTTGATAAATAGTCCTTGAAAGGAACAAAATAACTCTGCATTGCTCCGAGATGTTATTAAAAATATACGAGTCACTTGGAGAATATTTGTCGGAGGGATATACCGTTTTATAAAGAATAATATGTTTTAGTATCCTAAATGTTTTGAAGTGTTTTTTATTCGCAAAAATATGTTTTATTCCTAGAAAATTGTTTCTGGATTTGTTTTAAAATCAGTATTTCATCACATATTTACCGCGAAAATAGCTTTGTAGTTTCATGGTTGATTAGCTGTAAACTTTATTCAACTGGTATTGATGTGTTCTTTGGTTGATACTTCTTTGGTTGGTATGCTTTATTATACATTTAATGTTTCTAGCTTTGTGTTTATAGCTAGTGTCTGTGATACTCGTATCCAGTCAGTAAATTTAAATAAATTTCGTTGAAAGAATAGTCGGATACACAGCTCAATATGTCATGAATGTTTAAATAGTATGCAGTAGCAAAGTAATAGTTCTTCGACAGTCATTTTTGCCTTCATACGAACAACTCGATATCTCACAAAGAACATTACTATTTTCAATTTTTATTTCTGACAAAAGTTTTCTTTTAACCGTTTGTACCATTTTTATAAAATAGAAGGTTTTAAACTAAAACGCTTTGAGCTGAGTTCGAAAGCGTAGATATTTTTCTAATTATCATTCAAACGTATCACCAAATCGTCAGCAAATGAGTTTTCACATTGATTTTATTTTATTATTTGTTAAAATATTCGTTTTTCGTTTGAAAATACATTACTAACATACATCACTACTAATATAAGGTGGCGCAAAAGTTTCTCCTCTTTGACATGAAAAATCCACCCGGATGAATTTATCGGGAAAAACTATCTTTAAAATTTTTGAGGCTCTGTAATTTTTCCTAAATCTACATAGGTTTAATTCATAACTGTAATTTCTGAATAAAGTAGAAATGTTAGTGATGATACCAAAATGATGACTTTTGTTTAAGAGTTGGCAAAAACAGATACTGTTTAAACCAAAAGTTAAGTAATAAAGTTTAACTAGAAAACTTCAAAAGTCAACGAAAAGAAAGTCTAAAATCTAAGAAAAGTCTAGTTTCGAAATAATGTTTGAAACACCTCAAATTCAAATCATATTCTATCATAACTACATAGTTCATTAATTCAAAGTAAGTTATACAAGGTTTCAACGACTGATCACTCCAAGTTCGAAAGGTTAATGCTCACGATAATCAAAGAACTGCACTCAACTCGATGAAAATTTCGGTAAAATCAACATTTCCTATTACATTACTTAAAAAACTGTACAATTGTTTCCAACATCAAATTTACATTAAGACACACTATTAACGTTCCACAAAACAGATCACTAGAATTTTCGTTAAATTCTTTCCACGCAATGATCGATGTCAAGATGACATATTTCGATGCCATGACAGAAATATGTCATCGAGGGATCCCAACACTGAAAAAACACATGGCGCCAGACGCCATAATTTATGGACATCTGGCGCCATGTACATAGTCGATTTGGGGATTGTGATAAAATATAGCGCCACACGCCATATTATATGGCGAAAAGTACATAGGAGCAGACGCTATGCTTATAGCCCTCCACGCCATGTACTATAGTCCTCCACGCCATGTACTATGGTTTTCCACGCTATGCACTATGGTCCTCCACGCCATGTATTATGGCCCCCACGCCATCTACTATAGTCCTCCACGCCATGCACTTTAGGCAAACTAAAGCACCACAATAAAGGTCTAATAAAAAATTTAACTCTTAAAATATTTGCACGCATGCTTAACACCAGATATGTATACCTAAAAAAAAAAATTTTGTTTAATTTTCTTGTTTTTCTTTTTTTTTTCTTTTTTTTTTCTTTTTCATAGTGCTTCCCAGACAACTAGTTTGTTTGGATAAGGGACAGCACAAAGTTTTACGTGCCAATGTCACGTAGTATTCTCAAGCGGTCTCCCGTCTAAGTACTAACTGCGACCAACACTGCTTAACTTCGGTGATCTGACGAGAATCGGTTATCCCAGTGTGGTATGGCCGTATTTTCAAACACACTTCAAATAACGAACAATATTTAAATTCTCTCACCTATAAATGAAGCTATATTGCATGGCGCATGGTACTATGTAATATGGCTTGTGGGGCCATAATTTCTGCGCCATGTAATTATGGCGCTGGGAGCCATACTGCATGGCTCAGGGTACTATGTACATAGCGTGTGGAACCATAAATGCTGCGCCATGTTACATGGGCCCACGCGCTATGTAGATTCTAACATTATGGCGCAAGGAGCCATATTGCATGGCCCAGAGTACTATGTACATAGCGTATGGGGCCATAAATAATGCGCTATATTACATGGCTCTGGGCGCCATGTGGATTTTTTTCAGTGAATATGGTACGTATATCATTTTTGTAAACATAAATAATGTTTGTTTCTCTTTAGTTTGCTGCCAAACAGGTCCCGAAATTTGTATGCAGAAAAATATCTTCCTTGGTTTTCTTTCCTTTCCTTTTTCTTCCTTGGTATTTACACTCCTAATATTGATTGGCCTGGTGATTCCCTTGATTTAAACCCCATGGATAATATGCTGTCTCGATGAATGAATATTTTTGTTAGAGATACCAGAATAAAAAATAGGCAGGAGCTGATTTGACGTCTCTTAATTGAGAAGGACGCATTTTTGGTAGAGTACCTAGGTTATTTATGTGAAAATTTCAAAAAGTAGATTTTAGATTGCATAGAAAATGAAGGAGGACGTACTTTATGCTAATTATATATTATATTACCTAAAGCGCGTATTTAATAATATATTTATAATATCAAACCAATCTAATTTTGTTAAATTTTTAATTAAAATACTTAGGTCACATACTTTTACACAACCCTTTAGTTGCCCATCATATATGTGAATTTCCGCAAAGTAGTATCCACACATAAGACAATATGCAATAAACGTAAATATATTTCGCCAACACTTTCATTTACACATTTTTCAGTCTCGAGTTTAAATGGTATTGCCATCGAACTTTGATCCTGGTAAAAAGTCATCTAAAGCATATTCAACTTTATTCCAAAGGATTGAATTCAAACTCTTAAAACTCTCAACATTTCGCGTTAATACCTGAATACGTTCTAGTTCGGGCACTAATTATAGGATACAAACTTCTACGTGGAGAGACTCAATGTGGTATCATCAGCATAAATGAGCGTTACAGTTGGTCCAAAGTTTGCTCGGTGGTTCAGTTTCCACATTGTACATGTTGCAAGTGCATTCAGTGCTGCAATCTGACCCACGTTGGGCGCATCAACAATATCGATTTGAATGCACTAGGTGTGAAGCATATATAGTTGGATGCAAATATTTTGAAGATGAGCTTAAAGCTCGTTTGAAACTGAATACATTATAGGTCGTGCTGTGTACTTTATGGTGTTAGTGAAAAAAGTTATGGAAATTTAAATTACTTTAAAAAAATTGTTAAAGTTTCAGGTGCACTTCAAAGTTTTTATTAATTTAGTCTAGAAATGACTCTTGAAATTAGATTATTTCTTTAGTTTTAAATTGTTTGTGATTTACTGCATAAATACTGTTTTGAATGCGTGAAGCAATACGTGCAAATTACATACTTTACTGATTTAAAAATATGTACCAAAATCAACCTCATTGAAGGATATTAAAATCCCAAAAAAATAGAACAGTATAATTTTTATAATAGAAATCCATTAAATGTATTAAATGAAAACAATTCATGCAATATGAATTGCATTTACTAACTTAATTGTGCCCATGATTTCTCAACCGCGGGACTAATGATTCGAAATGCATTTAGCATTAATTAACCTGGTAAAAAATTGATTGAAATTGAATTGATGTATAGCGGTTAACTGTTACCAGTGTTCTCTTTACATTGTATGATTCTTATTGTTGGTGGTGTTAAGTTCCATCATAATGCGCATATGTGTTTTTGGTTAATTTGCATCAATTGGGATACCAAGAGGTAATGCAAAGTTAGCTCATGCACTTGAATTGATAATTTACAAGCCAATAGAAATCAATACCTTTCAGGTTTGGATCTATTGTGGTTGTTGACGCTGACATATTTTTCGTAATAAAAATCGTTGACCATTATGCTTTACTATTTCGCGTATTTATTAAATTAATATTGCTATGAATAGCATTGCTTTTGAAAAAAAACGCTATTCCTGCTACAATTGTAAAAATACAAAAGTATAAGTTTTCATGATACAGCAATAACTTGTTTCCATTTTACGACACTCGTTATCTGAATTTATTCTTAGAAAAGAAAATTCACTCAGTTTAAATAAGCGTAAAATCATGTTTCAATTTTATTAACATGCACTATTCAGATATAACTTTTCCAGACAAACAGCCTGTAGCATTTGAATTTCCACAAATGAGTTTCCTTCAAACTTTTCTCGGTTGGTGAAATTTTCGAAGAACGAATTTTTAATTTGTGACACAGGCTCGTTCTGGATGGAAAATTATAATGGTGCTTGAACAAGTATGCCGTTCTTAGCATAAACGCCCTATCAACATTTTAGTAACTTTGGAGATATTCAATGCTTTGTGTTTTGATACGTTTACACTACAAAACATTAGAAATAGAATATTACGCTTTCTTTTTAATTTGATGGCTGTGTTTAATGAGCTGCTCTAGGTTGAGCTAGGTTGAGATATCTCAACAAAATGTGTTTAATGAGCAATTTGGCTGCTCTAACTTGCTCGAAGTTGATCTGATTTGTGTTTGATGAGTCTGCTCTAAGTTGAACTAGAGCACTTTAGAGCACGGTTTTTACTCTACTTTTTTTGGTAGAGCAAGTTCGAGCAAGCAACCAGCTGTTTTCTAACTGTCACGGAACCGACTTTCAACAAAAAATTGTTACTGAAGTGCAGTTTTTTGTTTGTGAATTGACAGGTTCACCTCCTGACAAGTAATGAAATTTGAGAATTGCCTCTCAGCTGCTCTCACTTGCTCGACTTTTTCCTCCCTCTCAATTGCTCTGATTTGCTCGACTTTTTTTGACAGCCGCGCTACTATGACTTGCCTTGAGATGCTCTGCTTTTTTTTCGTGCTCATTAAACACAGCTTTATATGAATCATTTTGAAACAAATAATTCTATTTCGGAAGAAAACACCTAATTTATACCAAAGGTTGTAAATTCAACTAATGTTTTTAAAAAACACTTTCAAAATGACTCATTTCATATCGATCAGTATAAATTTCTTTGCAACATTGAGGTAATAAGTGTGAATCCATGCCAAATATGGTCATTCAATGAAGCCTAGGCAACTCCAGGACTTGTACAGGCTAGGTAGTATGTTAAGTGTGTAAGACAAAACCTGTCCAAGGAAAAACAAACCAGGAAAAAACGATAAGAACCAACAGGCCAAATTAGTAAAGTAAAATTATCATTGCTAATGAAACTTTGAGTTGAAACTTTGAGAACCGCTAGAAAACTAATTTTCGAAGAAATTATCTTTGTGGGACTTAAAAATGTGTGAAAACGTAATAAACTTCTTTGTAGTATGATATTAACCAAATCTTACTCAAAGGAACAAATATCATTTTCTGATAGTATTTTCTATGACACAAATGATGAAAATGTCCAATGCTGGCAGCGTTTGTCCGACACAGCGGCAATAAGTCTACAATAACATGCTCGTGCTTAATCAACCTTACCTTGGAATTTCGTTTTCATCCAAGGATATCATCTAAAGTTTCAGCAATTGAACCTTGTCTGGGGCTGCCATTCGAAAAATTTCCAAAACTCGGAAAATTTAAACATCGGTTGCTTATTTTATTGTAAATGTTTTGCTTATGAAAACAAAATGGAAGCATCTGTTGGTGCAATATTCACGAAATTGTCTGGTCCTGGCATGGTAGCCATTCTCAAAACTTTTCAAATTTTCGAAACCTAAATATTTGTTGTTAACTGCTATTGGAAAATTATTCCCGTTTAGAAATGTTACGACGACGTCAATAAATTACGAAAGTCATCAGAGCTGGCAACCCTTTCATGATTTTTCAACGAAATTTCTACAGAATTAGAAATGCAGCAAGATCCACATATCACATGAATTTCGTTTTGATTTCGTTACTGCATCCGAAGTAATAGGAAAAAAACCTTTATTTTCCTGAGAAAATTTAAAATATTTATGAGACGAAAATTGCCATAGCTGGCAACTCTTTACTTATTTTTCAACCAAAATTCTATGAAATCTATCTTAAAGTAAATATTACCTACTGCGTGAATTTTTCTCGACGACTTTTCAAAATGGCACCACTGCCACAGTATGCCCTTATTTCAAAATTTTTTCTATCAGATCTGGTTCTAGCTAATATCAACATGTCCTGCAAATTTTGTATTGATCGCATTATCCGATCGTCAGTTCTCATCAACAGAAATTTTGACTGCTGAAAATAGAAGTAATTTGATCATTGGCTGCCGTTCTTGTTTACCGCGGAATTTTGAAAATTTTTATTTGACATGGTGGAAAAAAGTCAAAATTTATCAATAGTTAGAACTTATTTTCAAAACTCACGTCACGGCGTTAGAGATCGACAGCATTAGTATTAAAGAAAAAAAAAAAAAATCTCCACCGCCATCCTAAAAAGAGGGCGATGGAGATTTACGAACACAGATATCTACTAGAGAGATCCGCGTCTGGATTAACCTAGGTTAGTTACATGTAAACGACAGATAGGGTTAAGTAAACAAGGCCGTCGTCACAATCGCTCACTAGTCCTATGCAATTAGTATGTTGTCAATTGAATACATAATTAGTAGATAGCAACAGATAGGGTTAGATCAACAACGAGAAAACAACACGAGTAAAATGCTGCAACAAGAAACAGGTCGAGCACCAAACATCAACATCAACATCAACATCAGCGACAATCACGACATGAATAAAACCCCGATATTCCGGCAGCAATCCGGCCTAAACTCACGACACACATGAGTGAACATGGCACAGAAAGGACGCCCGGTCCGCGGTCATAGAAACGAACTCCAAAATCACCCAAAGAACTTAAATCTAACAACTTACTAACAGTGCACTATGTCTTTCGGACTTATCAAGCGCGATGACAGCTCTGATTGTGAAACGGCGGGTGGAACAGATGTTCCACGGGTGAAGATCGGAACGGAATTAGCGGATATGGGCCGAGGTGAAGTTCAGCTGTGGATCGCCCGAGATCACAGCTGAGTTTAGTGAACTCAACGGATTCGAAAAATTCCGTTGCCGCCAAAAGTTTTCATGCGCGCTAACAGGGAAAAATAAGCTCTCTTTCGTTTGAACTGGGTGAGTGGACGGATGTCCGTGGCGAAGATTAACAGAAAACTTACGTTGGTTTTTCTTTTTGCATACGATAATCGGGTCGGATTTGGACGGAGATACTTTCATATTGAGGAGATACCAGTACATCGAATCAAGACGATCTGCAGAGTTGAAGTTGAGACAAAATTAAAAATCGAGCGACAGGCGAGCGATCGAGAAGAAGTATCTGAAGGAGTGTACCAGGTAGCAGAGTGACCGATTTGAATCAAGGAGAAGGAGGCCCCAGCGAAGCAGCAGTCGACGTCGCAGAGGATTAGACAGGTAGTGTGCACACTATTTTTAGTCGATAGGTTTTTTTTCTTTTTTTTTGTCGATCAGATAGCATAAGTGATAGTTTGAAGTCTGAACTCTTGGAAACTTTGAAAATTGAAATTTAGAATTAATAAGCAGGTTCATAGTTAACGGAAATGTGTAGCGAATAGATAAGTGAATTAAGTTAATAAAGCGTGGAGAAGTATTACATTGTGAAAAGATCGGTTTTTGATTATTGGTGTGAATTAATTCAGACTGCGGAATTTTTGATATCTCGACGTTATTTTTCGTGATCCTTTTTCCACGAATTAGTGCGCGCCGTCGCAACTTCTCGTTTCAGTGCGATGGCGATTCGGTAGTTTCGGTTGAATCGAAACGAGTGGCGCCCAACCCACGGCAACTTTCTTCGCGAGCAGAAGCCGCCCGGAACTACCGCCCTTTTACCCCAGTCGGGGAAAAAAGGGTTTTGGGACGCGTTGCGCTTGTAACTGTAATAAATTGGCGCCCAACGTGGGGCTAACGGTCGTAACGGTACACGGAAAAATTTTGATTTTCTTTGTTACGCACTCGTGTGCTGAACGTAAATTTTGCTTGAGCAGGACAGAAAGGTTATTTTGATAGCTAAATTGGAGTTTTTGGATTTAATTTTACCAGTATTTCATATAAATTTTCATATATAGGTGAAATTAAACAAAAAAATAAGACAAATATTAAGTAAAAAATTTGAATTCACACATAACAACTTGAATTCTGGTGTTACAGTGTGTGGAAGTAAATGGATAAATAAGTAAATGTGTATGAGTGTTTAGTACTGAATTCCTGGAGCAGGAGTTCGTTTGTTCTTTGGTTGTTGTTTCAGCTCACTGATCGCGGTTTAGGTTGTCAGTGGCTGAGTTTAACCGAGCTAAGTATTCAGGGTTCCTGTTTGATAGGGATAAATTAAATATACCCAGTCCCAAATTGTGGGAATACCGGTAGGAGCAGGAAAACTGAGTGTGATCCGATAATTCGGACACTAGGAAAAATAAAAAAATCTATTTCGGAAGTATCTTTTGTAAAATCATACGGGAAATTGATTTTAGCTCTATACAGGATTGAGTTCTGGAAAAAGTGAATGTGATATTTGTAGTGTGGAATAAATTTGAATTGGAGCGAGTGTGAGTGTAGAAATATAAAGAAATACGTCGGATTTAGCATGTGTTATAGAATTTAATCAATATAGGAAACAGGCGAGGTTGCAGGTAGCTACGGGGATTTGTTGGTGAAAAGGCTGTGGACATTGATCCGGTCTTTCAAGGGTGTCATTGGGCTAGAAGTACACATCGAGGTAGAGGTACTTTGTTACTGGGTACTTCTGGTGGTTTAGAGCTGGTTCTTTTTGTCGTGGGCAGTTTAACTCCCGTGGGAGCAATTTCGAATCGTAAGATTAGAAAATTGCGCTGGAAATCTCATTGCTTATTTTTGAGGCGTGCTACGATTCCAACCCAAGTATCATTGTAGTCATCCAGGTCAGTGCTATCAACAATGAAAATTTTAGTAGATAGATTGTCCAAAGACGAACTCGTCTACGAGCTCGCTATTAGGGGGTTTCCAGCTGACACCGTGGATAATATGAGAAAGACCCTGCGGGCGACATTAAAAGCAGAAACGGCTCGGAATACGTCATACATCGAGACGAACTATCCCTTTGATTTCGATACTGATTTCGCAGAGCTATCGGCGAAGGCGGCGGAGATCGAGGAACTAGTGGCGAGAGTATCGGCCGATCAGAAAGCTTCAGAGCATGTTAAGGCGAGAGTTAAAATCGAGTTTGGGTTTCGACGTTTAGGAAATTTGCAGGCGGTATCGAGAGAGCAGAAGGACGGGGCGAAAAACTTACGCAATAGACTCATTTTAGCGATGGGTGCTCTAGTAGAGAAGGTTGAGGGGCCCAGTGAGGATGAGGAGGATCAGCCTAACGCGACTCAAGACGCAGCCACGCCACCATCCCCCAAGTCTGGAAGTCTGGTAGAAGTAGCCAAATGGGGGTTAAAATCTAGCGGAGACTCGTCAGGTTCAGTTAGCGCTTTTCTGGAGCGCGTTGAAGAGTTGCGACTGGCTAGAGGACTCACTAAACCTCAACTGTTTAAAGCAGCGATAGACCTCTTTGACTCGCGGGCGCTAATTTGGTTTCGAGCCAACCGAGGCCTGGTCAGTTGCTGGGACGAATTGGTGAAAGAGCTGAAAGCGGAGTTCTTGCCATCCGATTATGAGGACCGTTTATGGGAAGAAATTCGGAGGCGAACTCAGGGCGAGAGCGAGTCGATTGGGGTCTACGTGGCTATTATGGAACGTCTTTTCAGCCGTTCAGAAACAAGCTGCTCAGAAGAATTAAAACTACGCCTGCTGCGGAGAAACATAGCACCGTTTTACCAACAGCAGCTGTGCTTGACTCCGGTGGCTTCTATCGCGGAGCTAGTAAAGATGGGCCGGACTCTGGATGCCACAAGGGCATCAGTTGGGGCATTTGTGCCTCCTAGTACACGACCCAGGCGATGTCTCGAACCAGACTTAGCGTATGTGGGCCCAGGAGGTAGAGAGCTAGTTTCAGCGTTGGCAGTGACTAGCAGAATTCAGTGTTGGGACTGCAAGAGGGATGGACATATGTCGCGGTATTGTACTGAACCTAAGCGCTGTTTCGGATGTGGTCGTCAGGGTGTAATGCGGTCTGCCTGTCCAAATTGCCGGACTCGAAGCCAGGGACAACGATCAGGACCTCGACCAAACCACGGTTCTTCAGGAAACGAGCGTCGTGCCCACTAGGCGGTCGGGTAGGCACTACGACAAGGCCGCAACAGGAAGATAGTCAGCCGATGGTGGATTATGCCTTAGTAAAAGGAAAACCAGACAGCCGCCCACACTTGAGAGTGGATATAGAGGGCGTCGATATGGAGGGGCTGTTGGATTCGGGGGCAAGTCGCACAATTTTGGGAGAAAAGGGATGGTCTAATCTGGCGAGGAAGGGATTAAAGCTAAACCGGGAGAAAGTTGAAGAAGTGCGACTCGCAAATGGTGACACCTGTTCTGTAGCAGGGGAGATTCAACTTAAGTTTACCTTAAACGGGAGAGTACATCAGCTGGATACATTGGTAATACCGTCCATTCCTCAAGAAGTGATCCTTGGGGTCGACTTCTGGCAGCGTTTTGGTGTCGTATTGGACATGCAGGGACAGCAGTGGACCTCAATTGCATCGGCTGAAGTGGTGCCAGGGAAAGCGCTGCGGAGTCAGTCCCGCTTGTCAGAACTTGAGTCAGGGGTCCTAGAGAGTTTGTTGGAGGAGCAGTTCAGATTAATGGGTGAGGGTCTGGGTTGCGCTAAATTTGTCAAACATACTATTAAGACGACAGCTAGTCCTATCAAACAGAGGTATTATCCTGCCTCCCCAGCAGTGCAAAAACAAATCAACGTTGAGTTGGACGAGATGTTGAAGTTGGGAGTGGTCGAGCCATCGTCAAGCCCGTGGTCGTCTCCGATTTTGCTGGTACGCAAGAAGGACGGGTCGTACCGGTTTTGTGTAGACTTCAGGAAGGTAAATGTGGTATCAGAGAAAGACGCTTATCCGCTGCCCTATATTTCTACCACATTAGATAAGTTACGCAATGCAAAATACCTTTCGACATTGGATGTTAAGTCAGCTTACTGGCAGGTGCCAATGGCGGAGGATTCTCGGCAATATACAGCTTTCACCGTGCCGGGAAGGGGTCTTTTTCACTTCTTGAGAATGCCGTTTGGTCTACACAACTCGGGTGCGACGTGGCAACGCCTGATTGATACGGTGTTGGGTACCGCACTAGAACCATATGTGTTCACTTACCTCGACGACATTATTGTGGTAACTCAGACATTTGAGCAACATATCGAGATTTTGCGCGAGGTTTTCGGTCGTCTGAGGGAGGCGGGTCTACGTGTGTCTAAGGAAAAATGTCATTTCTGCCGGGCGAAGCTTCGGTATCTGGGATATCTGGTGGACGAAGAGGGCCTACACGTGGACCCAGAAAAGGTGCAGGCGGTGAGTGACTTCCCGCGACCAACTTCGGTCAAGCAGGTCAGGCAATTTCTGGGTATGGTTTCTTGGTACCGGAAATTTATACCTAACCATGCGACGTTAGTGGCACCTCTTAACGATCTTTTGAAGAAAGGCAGGAAGTTTGTTTGGACGAAGGAAAGCGAACAGGCGTTTGTTGATTGCCGAACGAAATTGACTACCGCACCAATTTTGGCATGTCCCGATTTCAAGCTCCCGTTCAAAGTCCAGACGGATGCATCTGACGTGGGAATTGGGGCGGTTTTGAGCCAGGCACATCCAACAGGGGAGAAGGTAGTGTGCTACCTGTGTCGGTCACTATCCAAACTTGAAAGGCAGTATTCGACCACTGAAAAGGAGTGCTTAGGGGTGTTGTGGTCCATTGAGAAGCTTCGTCCATATATCGAAGGTACCCGATTTGTAGTGATTACCGATCACCATTCTTTGGTTTGGCTACATAAGTTAAAAGATCCAACCGGAAGATTGGCGAGATGGACTGTTCGTCTCCAGCAGTTCGATTTCGAAGTGGTACATCGAAAGGGGAATTATCATCTGGTTCCAGACGCACTCTCAAGGGCTGTCGTCAACGTGAACTGCGTTTCTGCTAACCCAGAGAAGGATAAGTGGTATGGGAACATGAGGGAGAAGGTACGAGGGAACCCGGACCAATACCCGAAATGGAGGGTCGATGGAGATGTGCTATGGAAGCAGGTGGAGGGCCGGTATCCCGAGCTACAGAAAGCCGACAAGTGGAAGAGAGTAGTTCCAGCATCCGAAAGAACAGGGCTTTTGGTTCGGTGCCATGACGAACCCACTGCTGGACACATGGGAATAAAGAAAACCTTAGATCGACTGACACAACACTTCTATTGGCCAAAGATGGCAGTGGATTTGGGGAAGTATGTCCGGAGCTGCAAAGTCTGCCAAGCGGTCAAAGTGGAGCGGAAGTCTCCTATGGGGCAGATGGCGTCGAGGAGTGAGGAGACGATTTCTCCATGGGAGATGATCTGCGTGGATTTAGTGGGACCCCTACCACGATCTACACGTGGTCATGCCTACATCCTGACAGTGGTGGACTATGCCACCAAGATGCCACTACTCTTTCCCTTGCGGAAGGCAACAGGGACCGCAGTAAGTCGGTTGCTCGAAGAGCACGTTATATTTCTGTTCGGAGTACCACGGATCATCGTGTGTGACAACGGAGTACAGTTTCGTTCTAAAGAGCTCACACGGATCGCAGAGACCAACGGAATTGAATTAAGGTTTAACGCTCTTTAGCATCCTCAAGCGAATCCGGCAGAACGCGTGAACCAGAACGTTAAGCGCCTTCTTCGAACTTATGCGTCCGAGAACCATCGAGAATGGGACAAGGAACTGTCAAAGATTGGTTGTGCCCTGAGAACCTCAGCGCACGAAAATATGAAAGTCACCCCTTACTTTTTGAACTTCGGGAGGGAAATGATCATTCACCCTAGGAGTCCTCAAGGCCCGGAAGCACAAGAAAAGAGAATCGATCAGGATGAAGGAACTGAGACGGCAATATTGCTGCAGAAAGTTCGCGAAGAAGTTCGCGAGCGTTTGAAAACAGCAGCTCGGGTATCCAAGTCACGCTATGATCTGCGACATCGGGATGAGCGATTTCTGCCGAAGGATCTGGTATGGCGTCGAAATTATGTCCTGTCGGACGCGGCAAAGTACTTCTCCGCCAAACTTGCCCCAGAGTTCGTTGGACCATTCACGGTGAGAAAGAAGGTGTCCGGCTGGACGTACGAACTTGAAGATTCCAATGGGCAAGCTATGGGTGTGTGGCATATCAAGGATCTCAAGCGCTACGTGGTATGAGGTAATGGAATAGAGTCCTGAAATTATCGTAGGAGACGAGGTAGTCTTCCATTAGCAAAAAAAAAAAAAAAAACCCCGAGGTATTTTGCTAGGGTACTAATGATTGGTGGTGGAACTAGAATATAAGAGGGGTAGATTAGTGGTGGCGGTGTAAAATTATACAAACTTTAACATAGTCGGTGGGGGGGACAGCCTAGGTTTTCACGTGTGTGGTGTGGTAGCCTGGTTGAATTGCGTTGGATGAATTAGCGATAGATGGTCGTACAGATAAAGGCTGGTACTGAGTTAACCATGAAATTAAATTTTGACATGTCTCCATCATCTGGTCAGTCTTTCGAGTGAAAGTTTGGACAATGGAGAAAAGCAGAGACACTGCTCATTTCTGACGGATAAAATGCCAAGAATCTCTCTTTTCGATCGATTTTCTTGTTGAAAAGATATTTTGCACTGCTCCATTTTCAAATTCAAATACCAAATGTCACCTGTAGGCTCGGAAGTAGGAACTGCACAAACTAATTTGGCGGAACATGATGGGTGGCATGTTTCGGTGCCATCTACGTTTTCAACGCGAAAGCGACTTCAAAGCAACTTTTCATGCTAAGTACAGAGTACAACTCTTGCGTATTTTTCAAGCTAAATTTTCGCCGAAACAAATTTCACGTGAAATTTTGTGTGAAAACGTGGAATCAAACTCAGTACTAGGCTTTAGATGGTGATTTTGTCGTATAGATTAGGTGGTGGTTATCTAGGAATTTAGGGTTT